>VYZW01015463.1:0-10457 GCA_013401315.1 Balaeniceps rex
GTTCAAGATGTCTAGAAATGCTATCTATCTGC
Source organism: Balaeniceps rex (assembly GCA_013401315.1). Classification (NCBI taxonomy): domain Eukaryota; kingdom Metazoa; phylum Chordata; class Aves; order Pelecaniformes; family Balaenicipitidae; genus Balaeniceps; species Balaeniceps rex. Next base: position 33 of record VYZW01015463.1, read on the forward strand.
CATTGCTGAAGGTGACTTCAGAGCTCTTCCACATCATAGGCTCAGATGACTCAGAAACACAGGTGAAAAACAAGAGGGCAAAGAACCACCTACAGAGAAGATAAACATGCCCCTGGGCACGCTCTAAAGCTGAAGGCATACCCAAGGCTTTTCACCAGGAAACATTCACAGCTGAAGCACGAGGTGCATGGCTCAGTATGACAATGCTGCGTCCAATACACAACCNACAGGCTTTGCAGAATTTGCTACTCTTCCCTACCATTTAAATCTACATTCATATATATGCTATTTTTTGTATGGATTGTTTTCCTGTGTATATGAGATATGTACATTTTATGCTCAGACATTAAAAGCATTATAAAGCAAAATACACTGATTGCAAATACATAGTAAGCTATACCACGTATAGAAATTGCAGTGAGTTATCATACCCTAACTTACAAAACATCACACATGCAACTGATTACTTTCCTCCTTATTGTTTAACAATATATTAAGTTTCTAATGTAATAAACTCATGGAAGGAAACACTCCAAACATTTTTTTAAAGCAATCTTAGAAGTTAACAAAACCTATGGGGTCATTTCCACAAATTAAAAAAGGCATCTAGAGAGACATTGGAGTAATTTTGAAATCAAAATAGTTTAGACTATGGAAGAACAAAAGGATTAAATTCATTTCTTAACTTCACCCTCAGGGGTAAATGGTACACTGCTGGATTTTCAAACTTTCAAGTATAAATAGTTTCTGGAGAATAGAGAAAAGCTTTTTCAACTCATTGAGTGCTTCGATCAGCCTCTTCACATAATAAGCAAGAATTAACTTATTAAAAAAATACTAGAACTTCAGGAGAACCAGGTTGGTTCTTAAATTGTATTTTATTTAGTAGAACTAATTTCTCTCAGATTAATACCAACAAATATTTGAAAATAATGAAGGATGGCTGTACAGCTTGGTATCAAGCAGTATGATGAAATGTGACCAGCATTTGTAGTTAATTTAAAAGCTAGTTTAAATTAACACAATCCAAAGTACTATATACATTTTCTGGATGCCACTACAGCTTACGAGATGTGGTTTCAATAACATGGAAACCTCCTGGAGATAATGTAGATCTTCCAAATTTCATGGCCCACCAAAAATCTACGTAATAATGAGGACAAAGTCCATTATTAAGTTAAGACCAACTGCCAACAGAGGCACTAGGTTAGGCTGTTTCTCTAAAACCTACTCCCCTTTCTTATCTTAGTCAATAGCCTTTCAGGAGTTTGAGGACACACATATGGAAAGAATAGAAAGATGTTTCTCTCCTCGGAAAGAAAGTAAGCACACATATTTATCACACTTGCTTGGAAAATCTGATTAATTATTTTTCCATGGGCATCTCTTCTTCTTCTTCTTCTTCTTAATTTAAGATCTTTTGTTACTAATATTTTATATAATCAAGGTGACCCTCTAATTCTGTTTTTTATTATACTTGCCAAAATACTAAAACTGGTAGCCCAGGTTTAAGATGCCAATATCGCAAAGAATGCAAGCCTGCATGTAACCAAGGCTGTTACAGCAAAACAAAATTCAGTAATTGTTATGTAAAAAACAAATGATCCCTTTTTTTTTTCTTTTTCTTTTTTAATATACAGTGCTCATTTAGAAAGTATAACAAAGCCCCTTGAGACAAGATATTACCTGAGTAGATGAAAATCCCCCAAGGTGATTTCTTTGCTGACTTAACCATTTCATAATAGGGATCCCCTCTGCTAGTCTGTCTTGATGAAAGTGTGAGAGCAGAGCATATGCTGCAAGTTCAATATCGATGGACCGTGGCTGCCATGAATCAGAAATTTCAGAAGCAGGTGTTATCCAGAAACTAAATTCTCCTGCAAAAGGAACCAATAATAACCTCAGATCCACAGACTGAAGTCTTTGAATTTCTGGGAAAGACTTAAGGGAAACATCCTAGTTACCGCTTACGTATGGGATCTAGCAAGGTTCTTTAAAACTGTGTTAATGTTTAGGCGTATGTCCTATAAAGGACTGACTTAAACACTTCCTCAGCCATGGCTGATCTAGATACAAAATAGTCACTCCCATTGATTTCGGTGAACTTTACATTGATCCTTTTGTTGTCAGCCTGAAGTGCTCACGTAAAGGAGCCCTTGTGGGAAAGGCCACCTTGTTGCTGGGGGTGCTCCTTTCTCTTCGGGACTAGAGAAGGCACCACAGGCAGAACGGTTGCTCACTAGGCTCATTCTTGAGTGAAGACTTCCAAAAAAGTGACTTCCTTCCTTCCCAAAAGTGACTGTCCAAAAGGCCTAACTCAGTAAACATAAAGCGACCCCCCAAAGGCTCCATTTCTAGACTAGAACATTAATTCCTTTGGATTTTTCAAGAGGACAGATGCTATTTTGAACCAAACCCTTCCATTTTTGATACTCCATATGGTCTGTTCTTCCCCCAAAACAGGGAACAAAATTCAGTCGTGCTGAACTCAGAAGAGGTTAAACAAGATGAGATGATGGGTCCCTACAGAAAATGCAACACACCTCTGTATTGTCTTACAGAAAGTCCAATCCTTCAACTCTTCATTCTGATACTGATTTTAATTAATTGACCCCCCACCCTCCTGATCTATCTGAACTACTTTGGAATAGCTAACCCCATCCATCTCTCTTTAACCAGGCTGATCTTACAAGTGCACATAATAACATGGAAAAACTGACAAGTAATGTTCTTCAACAGCACCATGGTACTCCCCTCAGGAACATGGTAACTGAGACTGAAAGGTCTAGCTTTGTTGTGAGTTGTCATTCGTTTATGGACACTTTTCATTAAGACTGTCTTGGAAGTTCTTAGCTTATTCTCTATATCATACTCAAAACAGATTTGAATTCAGAAGAAGGATTCTCTTCATCTCTAATTCTATATGCAGCTGTAGATATATGATAGATATTTTTAAATTTGACAAAAATCCATCTATACAACTGTATAAGATAGTTGTGCAATACCTTGGTGTTCTGCCCTCTGGTTCAGTATATTCAGTGCTTCCTTTGCTTTTGTACTTTTTGCCCAGGATAATGCATATGTCACAAGTGCCAAAGTGTAATTATCCGAAATGCCTTCTTCTAATTTATCTTCTAGAAAGTTTGTAGCACTCTTGATGACATAAACATGCTGGAAATGAAGATCATATTGAAGAATGTACAGTGAATAAAATATATATTGAAATATTGTAATTTAAAAGAAAAATTTGTACAGAAACAGAAACATTACTATCACCAAACAACAACCAAGAAGTACTGAAAACCTCTTTCAGAGTCACAGGCATGAACCTCAAAGGCAAACCTTTTGATCTGGTGCGCTCTTTTATGAACATGAGTAATCTCAATTAAATCAATTGGAATGACTTAATATCTCTAAGGATAGTTCCCCCCATAAATTTCTTTGCCAGTTCTTGGACTAAAGCCACGACAATATTCTTGCTAAAAGCAACTGCCTTTGGATTTTGCAAAGGCACATAAAATTGAAGGGCCTAACAGCACAACTTTGTTTTGTCTCAGGTAGATACGCTAAAGTACAGGGAAGTTTAACAAAATCAGGTTAAATTTTGTCTCTGTTCAGATGTCCCTCTAGTTCCTTAAACTACCAAGTGTTTGCCAGGTAGTATGACAATTTATGAAGTGTTCCAGTTACTGTGAATTCTACTTATGAATTCCAATACCTGTTTATCTGGGAACCCTAGGAGGGATGACATGATGTAAGCTGTGAGAGTGACTGGATTATTGGTGCCTCCTTGAAGATCACTGTGTAACACCTTCCCAGGCTCATGAAATTCTCCATTTAATTTCTGATGCCGGACAATCCATTTAGCTGTATCCATGAGTACATCTTGGTCAATATCTATGAATGGACGAGCTTGAAGGAAACATCTTAATACAAAAGCTGATAACCTTGGGGAGAAGGTTAATCAAATTTGACAGAATTAGCAACGTATTACAGGTGCTTCTGTTTAAGATGATGTAAGAATACTGTGATGCATAAGGTGTTCTACACACACTTCCCAATCAGAGAGGAAAATACATGCCTCACCCAGACAAGCAAGTTGACTAAGCTTAATCCATCAAAAAATGAAGCTGTGTCCTTGTTCCTAAAGATCATCCCTTTTGCAGCTGTTATGTTTCAAAAATAAATACAGAGTATAGACTCCAAGTCTGCCAGCACATGTTTATCTTTATTCAAATGTTGCTTTCCTGCCTTCTGCTGCTAGGCTGAAGCGGCAAAAATCATAGTTTACAAAGTAACGGAGTTAGGAGTGTGATGTTAATTATCATGATTATCCCTGTAATTATATCATTGAAACAACCCTTGATGTTTTATTCATTAATAATCCCGAGTTCTGCTTTGACTCCCTTCTTTGCCAGACGTTCATTCATGTAACCCGTCACTGCACTACTTAAGTACCAGAGTTGCCAGTATAGATAAATGATCTTCATTTTCCAATCCATCAATACTGAGTCTAAGGCAAATCCTGCTGATGTCAATGAAAGATGCTCACTGACTGCAGAAGGAGTGACTCAATCAGTGGCACAGTAACTGGCATGGTTCTATTTAAAGTCAGCAGCGTGTACTGAAATACATAAGTATATTTAAACTAACTAAACATGGCTTAGTTGAAAAGTGCTGCAACTTGTCTCTGTTATCTATCTAGCTTCCACTACTATGCTCACTATGCCTCTCAGGGTGAAATTCATCACTGAAAAGGCTTTTTCAGCTGTATTTACAGTCTCAAAAAAAGCAGGTGTAAGAGAGGTACGTAGGACAAATTTTTACCACCAGTAACTCTGTTAACCCCCTAGGAAATGCCTCACTCAGTCTTCTGCCTCCAGTATGGAGAGAACTGAAAATCTGTTTGAAGCAATGATGATCACATAGCCCTAAATGGTTTCAGTCAACTGCAAGAATAAGTCATTTAATTATTATTCTTCATTCCTTTGAGGAAAGCAACAGAAAAACTTTCAGACCAAGCTATTCCCCTGACTAAAAGAATTCATCATTCATCTTTTGCAAAATTAAAAAGACTTGCCCTAATAACAGACTTGACAGCATGTTATCCAGCAGAATGACCTTAGAGTTGGCCTAAACATCTAATGAAAACCAGGCAGAAGGCTAACACAGCTGGAAATTTTTACCAGCTTCACAAAAAAATTTTAGTCGCAGGGAAAATATCTAAAATACTCAAATTCCACAGTGAACCTGGCAGAACTACTTACCATGTGCTCCCAGAGGGATCTTCATTTCCAAAGGCACTAAAAGAGCCATCATCCCTCTGGAAAAGCAGCTCTCTCTGGTAGCCTGAAGTGGAAAAGCAGAGACAGGTATTGAACACTTTCCTCTCATGCGGGTTCCAGCACAGTCTTGCTGATGTGAAGCGAGGCACTTTCTAAGGCTGAGAAGGCAGAACTTGAGCTCGTATTTCATAAAAAATCTCCCAAATATGTAGAAACACACAAAACTGTGCAGAAGATGATGAGAAAGCGGGCAGCAGTAACGCGAAGGATCCATCTACAAAAGCAGAACCAGAAGCTCCTGCTCCCGCTCATCTGCCACCCAAACGCGACAGCGCGGCGCAGAGAGACACACTCCCACATAACTCGGTGGTTCCAGGAGCACAGCAGTGAGCGCAGAGCAAAGTAGCAGCTATAGTTCAGTGCTTCGTTGCTTTGAGGAGCTGGAGTTGTGCACCTACAGAAACGCTCTATCTTTCAAGCAGAAGGAAGGACAAGTAAAAATGAAGTATTTTCCAACTGGAAGGGCAAGGGTACAGCAAAGCTACAAATGCTGATGAGAAACAGACCCTTTCAGCAACTTGCTTTTGCCAAATCAAAGGACTAGCTATCAGAAAAGGCATGCTGGAAGAGGCTTGTTCTGAAACGAGTGAACAATTTTAAAAGACCTGAAGATCCTGAAATCCTGAGAAGGATCCATTTAAAATGTATCCGAAGATTTTTCAGTATCCAGAACAAGTGAAGCTTTCTCCTGACTGCTGAACATCTATAATAAAAGGGCCCCAAGGGCCCCCTGGCTGCTCACGACCATCAGCATCATCCTTACTCAACAGCTGACTTCAGTGCAGAACCAATGTTCGTTAATGTTAGCAATTAAGAGCTTCCTATGATACGCTACTCACTGTAGTTTCTGATATCTAAAACCTTCCTTCCCTTACATTTTGCTTGCCATTTGTGTATCCAGAACAATAATTATATCTATTTATAGCATTTCACAAGACATCTTTTCTTCTTTCCCCCCACCTTGTCTTTTTCCTTGGCTTTACTATTTTGGCTATTATAATTAAGAAAGTATATTCATTAGTCTAACACCTGACAGATACAGACACAATACTGAATCAGCCAGGCAGAAGGAAAAGCCTCAGGAAACCATCATTAAGTCCTACAGAAATGAATGAATTTACAAATACGTCCCGTGAGGTCCATCCAACTACAACTGTTCCCGAGTGCTGGTTTTGGCTGGGATAGAGTTCGTTTTCTTCATAGAAGCTAGAATGGGGCTATGTTTTCGATTTGTGCTGGAAACAGTGTTGATAACACAGACATGTTTTCGCTATTGCTGAGCAGTGCTTACCCACAGTCAAGGCCTTTTCTGCCTCTCACACCACCCCACCAGTGAGTAGGCTGGGGATGCACAAGAAGTTGGGAGGGGACACAGCCAGGACAGCTGACCCCAACTGACCAAAGGGATATTCCATACCATATGATGTCATGCTCACCATATAAAGCTGGGGGAAGAAGAAGGAAGGGGGGGACATTTGGAGTGATGGCATTTGTCTTCTCAAGTAACTGTTACGCATGATGGAGCCCTGCTTTCCTGGAGATGGCTGAACACCTGCTTGCCGATGGGAATTAGTGAATGAATTCCTTGTTTTGCTTTGCTTGTGTGCACAGCTTTTGCTTTACCTATTAAACTGTCTTTAACTCAACCCACGAGTTTTCTCACTTTCATTCTTCCGATTCTCTCCCCCATCCCACCGGGGGGGAGTGAGCGAGCGGCTGTGTGGTGCTTAGTTGCCAGCTGGAGTTAAATGACACCCTGCAAAATGTTCCTTGCTTTCACTGATAAAGGATTAATCACCCACTATCCTGAATATAGATACATAGTGACTGAACCACAGCCTTAATTACTGAGCAACAAATGGCCTAGACCCTCAATCTAAGTTACAGTGTAAAATGAAATCCTAGTCAGGGTCTCTCTATAATAGAAGAGATATAAAGATGTGAATCTGAACTGCTACAGTATACCAGTGCACCTTCCCATATACACTCTTACCCCAGTAGCATCAGGTTATTTTTTGTCTCTTTAGAAAAGTTTGAAATTACAATTTCCACTTAAATATAGGGGTTTTATAATGTATTTAGCACAACGACAGTGGTTAATTACATGATTAAAACTGGTCAATCTTTCCCATACAGATTACATCTGTCATCTCAGTTAATGATCTTGAGGAGTCAAGCACTCTTTAGTGGGAGGGAAAAAGAAGGAATGAGTGGCATTTCTCACCAAGGAAAGCAAAAGTCACTGTCAATGTTTAAGCCTCAAAATAATGTGCTATGAGGAACACGAGCGTATGTGTATATATACAAATAGATTGCTTCCTCTTCAAAACTATCCGACTGCAAGGCCTGAAAACTGAGATCTTCTGCTTTGCAGAACAGGCAATATACAGCAATAAGTAGTATAACCACCACGCCGCTGGTAGTGTAAAAGCACTAAACTAAGACCAACAGCCTGCTTAACAAAGACTGCTGAGCAGCCCTTACACAGGGATAAATTTATCTCAGAATTTTCTAACACTGGGAGGGATCAGAAGGATGAGCAGAACCAGAGGGAGGACGGAGCAATCACTCAGCTATTTCCTACAGTCTGCTTGCTTTCTTCTCAATGCCAACCCCGCTGCAGTCACGCAAAAGCCTCCAAACACGAGCGTATCTAACACGGGGAAGCCTGCAGAAATGCTGGAACAGGAGACCTGGGGGCTGTGAACCACCGTGTTCGTTCCAACGGACACTCAATCAGACATGAAAAACGATACTTCAAATGTCAACACATACAAGTGGAAAGGCAAGAAAAAGAAGGTTCCTATTATGAAGATGTACACTAGTACTCCCAGAGGACTGGCTGGAACCCAAGAGATGTAGGAGGCTCGCTGAGGAAGGCTGAAAGAGGAGTGCATCAGGAGGGCTTCAGAAATATGTGGAAGACTAAAGGGTCTCACATTTCAAACAGCCTGGAAATACTGTTCAAACTCGTTGCTTGCTTTGGGTCTAGCACCAAAGTTTTCAGACTAACCAGGGGTTTTTTCATCTCTGAAGAAGTGATTTCAGGATGGGATCTGTCATTCCCACAACTGAAGGAATTTTTTTAAAAGGCAACTTTTCTTTTGCTTTGTTTTTGTTCTAGGTAAATAAAAACTGCTAAAAGAAAGATAATATAGCAGTCTCTGCTAGCTATATGATCCCTTCTTCTCACAAGCATTTAGCCTTAAAATTAGTTTTATTTACTTCAGATTATGAGGTCACTTTTTCAAATATTTAGTGAATTCTGACATGTGAAATAAAGTCTGTTTTAAATGAAACTTCATGACAATCCTTTCAAAAACTGAGCTTATAAAATGTACATCTCAAACTAAAGATAAATTCCAACTTTAAGATTACATTTTTAAAAAAATCAGTGTAACAAGTTAAATCAATTGTTAAAGCAAAAAAACAATATTTTTTAGATTGTGTTTCTTTTCTATCTTAAGGTTACAAATATTTCAGCATACTCACTGTTTTGGCTACTACAGTGCTAAAAACATGTACCTAAATTCAAAGCCCCAGGAACAAGTTAAGTAACACAATGCTTTGTATGTAAGTGACATTTAATCCTATAATTTTCACTTCCTTTGAAATAACTTTAATAAATCTGTTACTGGAAAACTTCAGAAAATTATGGTAGCAAAGCTCAGGCTTCAAAGAGTGGTAGATTGCTTACAAACTTCAGAGTAGCTGTTTACATAACACATGTCTTCTCCCCGAGCTTACTTTTCAACTAAACCACCTAGTAGGAAAGGTTTAAAAAAATCATTTAAGTGCTTTTGACAGAAAATCGGGATCTTGATGAAAGGAAAATTTATTTTGAAGCTGTGTCTTTTCCAAGGGAAATGTCAACAACTTAAACAAAAATCAAATACCAAAAAAAAAAAAATCAAATATTTACAGAGAGTAAACAAACTTTGAAAATGTCATCGTGGTGCCTTAGAAGGGGTGTAGCTCACATGAGGATGGTCTCATTCCTCTCTGTGGACCAGGCTCTCAGCATGCAGACTGACATGTGGTGAGCATGGTACATCGCAGTTAGACACTGTCTGATCCAAAAGGCACAGAGAAGCATAATGCAACTATGTTCTCCACACTTTGTGATGCCCTGGAGTATTTCCCGATTAAAATATACAACAATTTCCAACTAAAATTTTCCAGCTTTTGATTTCCAGCACAGAGTTCACTTCTGACCAAGTCTAAAACTTGTGTGGGTGAAAGCCAGCCACCAGAGCAAGCGCCACTCCTGGAGCTCTACAAGGACAAGGAAGGATGAGGATGGTGTCACTGAAGACAAATACACACGTGTGATGAATATGGTTCACTCTGCCCACTGACTAATTTTCAGCCTCTGTGCCTCAAGCAGAGGTCAGAAATGTTTGCTCACACATGGTTTTATCAAAGGAGAAATAACAGCCACCATGGAAATCCATATGAATTACATTCTAAAATGCATTTTTGATCCGAAAAAAAAGTAACTATATAAAAACAACATGTTTTTTCTGAGCAAACTTGCCCTTGTAAACAAAATCATTTGCTCTTTAACTGTCAGCCCAGAAGAAAGAGGAAAAGAAAGAGCAGATGGGCTTTTCTTCCAGTTCTCATGACACCAACAGAGCAGTATTTCAAGTACCAAATGCAGAGTCACAGATATTTTTTTACTAGTAAGAGTTCTTAAAGATCTAACATCTTTCTTTAAGCATACAGACCTTTTCTCATAAATGATAGAGCTTTTGATTTAATATCCTCTCTCATCTGCCTGGTTTTAGTCAGGTATTGCAAAACATAAACATTTGGAGCAAAATTGATCATATTCTGTTCACCACAGCCATAAGGCATCTTCATCAATGATGACAAACCATTGATAGAAGGCCCAAGTAGATCACCTGAAAGACAAAATTTAATGTAAATAAATTAAAGCTTATTGCAAATAAATGCATACCTCACACATAAAGGGTGGTATCATCTAAACTGGGAGAAAATATGATACATTAGGAACGTTTGTACTAAACACCACTAACCAGGCAGGAAAGATACTTCCATCTTCTAATCAACTTTG
>VYZW01015467.1:2097-14572 GCA_013401315.1 Balaeniceps rex
AAATTAATTTCTTAGCAATGAGTTAATATATTTTAAAGGGGGTGGGGGTTTGACGTTTTAAGCTTTCATAATTTTTTACTAGATCAAGCCCAAATAATCCCAAATCAAGCTCTATCTTAGTCACGTTAAAATCCCCACCAGTTCCTTAATTTCCTTATGGGGGTTTTTCCCCCCAGTTCTTTTTTTTGTAAAGTTCAGTTTTATTAGGGCAGCTCATGAATAACAATATGTTACACCTACTTTTGTGCATGGTAATACTGAGCAAAAAATAAGTTTCTTCCCAATAAATTATCTGTTGATTGGAGATATTTATTTTCAATCTAGTTCTCTCTCAAAGAAATTATTCTATTTTTAACATTTTGTAGAAGACTAAGTGGTGGCAGCATTTAAGTTGAAATTTATAAATAAAGAGTTCAGAGTGCTAGTTAATCTCAAGATTTTTATTTGATGGTCAATTTTTTTTTTTACAGTGAAGTTTAATTCAGAGGGAACATACATAAAAAATTATTGATGAAATTTTCATAAATACATAGTAAACGAAAGAACAAAATCTCGCCATTTTCTAAAAGTAAACGAAGTTCTGCTGTTACCCAACAGAACTAAAGATGTTTGCTTTAATAATATCTGGCTACTGTCACCTCTGTTTTATTAAATGATATGCAACTGCAGAAAGTCTTTATAACATTAAATTAATTTTAGTTTCATGATACTGACAGACACCATTATTTCAGGTTTTATCATTATTGCAGTAACTTTGAGGAAACTTAGGACTGCTTTGAAGTGCCGGAAAAAAAGGAATCATAGACATTACTATTAAATATGTTGGGGTTTTTTACACATTGAGTGAAAGCTGATTCTTCTCTGTTTTGGAGGGCTAAAGGCTACATAAAATAAACCATGCCCAGGCTTTAAAAATCTTCTTGACAATATTAAAATAAACATCTGAGAGTTTTGTACCATGTAGGGACCCCATTTATTGTCTTGCTAAGTAGTAAGAGAAATACAATGTATTTCTATCTGCTTTTCATATATTCAAAATTTCTTTCTCTTAGCATGACTTGTCTTCTGTCAGCATCACTTTTCTGTCTATCTAAATAATTTTTCCTTCTGTATATTAATTAAGGTATAGGAAATAAACATTGCTAAGGGATTTGCAGACAGGCAGTCTTTTGTGATCCCTAGAATTTACCAAGAATACAGCTCATCTCAAGACCCAGTGTGTTTTTGTGTTTTTTTTAAAGTAATGCAGTTACAGAAAATACTACTTTTTAATTACATTCAAAATGCTTAAGTGGGACAGGGGATTCAGCAGCATCATTGGCACCAAAGTCATGTAAATTGTTTCCTCTGAGTCTTGTGAAAGAAATCCTGTTCAGGATTAGGTATTAAACCTGAGGGGCTTTATGGAATTGTAATACATTTCATAACACAGTTACAGCAGTATAAGAAATCTTTTTTGTAACCAAAGCAAATTTTATTATCATACATTGTCATGATAGTTGTTGCCAAAAATTCTTACCACATATCTTAAAGTTCTCTTAGGATTTAATCTCTTCCCTGAAAGAAATAAATTGTCCTCCGAGCATAGAAAAAAACTAGAAAACTGAATTAAACCAGACATCTAACTTCAGGCATTTGAAGCTAAGTGAAATAAATGGTATTCAAAATGACTTAAGAATATAGTGTACATTTTTAGGTAAAGGTAGAGATACTGGGAATAATCAGTCATTAATTCTGACACATTATCAATCAGATTACTGATCAGGATAATATCCCAGGTAAGATGAAGAAAGGTTGATTGATATGTAGGTAGGGAGAGGGCAAAAATAGTATTATTTTAAAGGTAAACAATGAAATATGTGGTTGATGTTTTCAGTGATTCTCCAAAAGTATTTTAGAGGCTTATTAGCTTGTAGATGTGGCATTTAGGGACATGATTTAGTGGTGGACTTGGTAGTGTCAGGTTTACTGTTGGACTCGAAGTTGTCAAGGGTCTTTTCTGACATAAATGATTCTGTGATTCTAAAACCAAACAAGATTAATTCCATCATTCATCATCCATCATGCTCATTCATCAGGATAAGCTGTCCCCAGCTTGGGAAAGTCATAGCAGCTTTGGGGAAGTAAATACATATAGATATTTACGTAAATACATATAAATATATACATATATATTTCCAAATCGTAAGATGATACCTTTCTGAAGGATCTTTTCTATCTGTGCATTTTTTTTTATCTCCTTCTCCTTGTGAAAGGAGAATGGACTATACCATAAACGTGCAGTAGGAAACAGAAGAATAAACTGGAGACATTTTACATGTGTAGCTGTTAGGAAACAGTGAGTTTGAGGTCAGTGCATCGATAAATACTGAACCAATGAGCTGAATTGCCATAACTGACCATGTATGTAAGTTAAATCCTCCTCAATATTATAGTTTAATGCAACAATTTAAATGTTGGTTAAGATTGCTAAGCCAGTATAGATATGGGATGTGCAGCAAACCTTGCCCCTCACTGGTGACTGCAAATGGGCAGAGGAGGGTGAAATAACCTTCAACCTATTACAGTTTATTTTGCGTTTAAGATATGCAAAACGATTGTATCAGGTAAATAATGAGGGTCTTGGGAAGAGAAACTTTAAAATGAGAGACAAAATAAAAGAAGTACAAAATAGACAGAAACATCTTCACAAATGAGGATGCCAAGATGACCGTTAGTATCACCTTATCTATTGCTTGTATATTCTACTTCTGTGTTCCAGTGGGAAGCTCCTACAGACAGTAAATATAAATAGGTTACTTTAGTGCTATTGTTTCCATATAACATCCATCACTCCTTCTGGGCATTGGAAAAAACAGTAATAATAAAAATGCATGAGTTTGTGGGAAGACAAAATTCCATGGGACATGCTTCTGAAATTATTCTAGAGAAAAGAAAATTTTCAACTTTATTGCTCGACTGACCTGACTGTTGAAAGTTCCAAACAAAATGTAACAGTAACTTCAAATTTAAATTAGAGTGGGTATGTCTGTTGTCAATTGAAGAAAACAAACAAAAAGAACAAAAGAAGTCTAGGAAACAAGTGTGCCAATAGTTCAGACATTATCATTTTATTTAATAAAGTACAGGAAGATATCTTACAGTATATAGCAGACAGACATGATATCTGGTGTGCCCAAAGCCCTGGTAAATCAACATGTACTATACAATTGTCATGTTTTCTGTGTATATAATGAAGAGACAAACAAAACTACCATTCATCTACTTATCAGTACACATTGGTGGAATTTAAAGTTTTTCTTTGCTTTTCTTTTTCTTCCTTGTATGTGACTTTTTATTTTTATTTTTTTAAATGATGTGCATCTTGGATCCTAAAAGATCACAAAATACAACAGAAAGTTTTTGTTACTGACTTCTGGGTCATTGCTACCTGAAAATTCATGCTAACATGAAAAAAACAAATGTAGAGTTTCACCTCTATTCCCTCAGCTTTTCCCTCCTAAGCCTTCCTTTAAAATGACTTGTAAAGACTTCTATACGCAGAACCACTTTCAGTATACATAAATTCAGTAAATTTTATTGAATCTTCAAAACTTAAAGAACCATGCCATATATCTGTAAGACTGAGTAACAATTTTTAAATACACTCTTATCTTTCATTTTTACTTTAATCTTAAAAGAGCTGACTATTTCTCATTATGCTGAATGTATTCTCTTGCTACCAGAGGGGGCTCTGATTACAACATATATATCACTGTATAGGAATCTTGACATTTTGCCTTAGTCTGCAAAATCCCTTCAAGACAGTACCTAATTTGAAACACTACCTAATTTGAAATATTTCAGTAACAGCAAAGCTCTCTGCCTACAGCTTTTTGCATTATTTGGTTTCCATTCTTTGGGTAAGGAATCCTGTGTTTTGAGGTTTTCTTTTTTTGGGGGGGTGTCTTATTTTTTCCTTTTTTCCGAAGCAAACAAATTTATTCAACTCTTTAAAACTAAATCCCAAATTTAGTCCTTTTTTTTGTACTCCTGTTCTGACATCTGTTTTTGAAAATGAGAAACAGTTTGTTTCAGAAGCTTGTCTTCACCAGAGATTATGTCAAAGAACTTGCCTTACATTTTTTTCTGAGCTGAACAGAAATAGTTCATAAAAGTTAATACGAGAAAACATAAGATCTTTTTTGTGTCTGTTGTGTACTTAGAAAAGTTTTACATATGTTTCAATGGCCAAGCCATTAATTTTTTCTATGTTATATACACTTGAATCTTGAGACTATTCTTGAGGTTCTGTGGATGAATGGAGCATTACCAGAATTAAAACATGTCAAAAAATCTGTGGGAGAACAGATGAGATGATAGTTATTTTGACTGTTTGACTATTCCTTTGGCACTTTTGAGACTTCTCCGATACGCTACCATACTTAAATGCCTGATAAACAGGTGACAGTTGTTTATTTGGGGTTTGGGGTTTTTTTGTTTGTTTGTTGTTTTGGTTTGGGAGAAGGGTGTTTGGGGTTTTTTGTTGTTTGGTTGGTTTTACTGTGGATTCAATAGTAAAATCCCTGTAGCTAATGCTTAAGTGATCTCTGTAAGGGCAAGTGGAAGAAGAGAGCATCTGCTCCTTTCAGGTTATGTGGCCAAGGACCTTTTTCAATGCAAAAAAAAGGGTAATAGGAAAAGGGGTAATAAACAAGAACACACAGGGACACAGACCTGAGGGACAAATTATAAGGGAGGTAGTGAGAGACACAGACTTGACAAGACACAAACCTCGTTACTCACAGACATTGATGAGTTATCAAGAAACTACAGGTGTCAATTCCAGGAAGATCAACCTGGACTTTGCAACTGATGCGACTAAACTAGGGGAGACCCAGACTGGGAGGGGTGCAGGTATTGAAAAAGCTGTACAGACCCATGGGAGAACATGCAGTGGAAGAGGGAACAGAGAGAAACAAAGGAGGGTAGACAGAAAGTGGTATAAAAGGGGTTGGCTGCATGCAAAACAAGGCGGTCGGTATACTTGTCTGGCTGAGCTTTATGCTTGATCACTGCAGTTTGTCCTATCTTATTAAATCTTCTCATAACATTCTCTCAGTGTAATCTTGCTCCCTATCCCATGTGTGTCAGTGCTGCAAGGACTTAGATCCGGCTACCAGGGGGACCGGCATGAGGGGACAGGGTACCAGCTCCTGGGGTCAGACTGGGGGTGGTGGCCCACCCCTCACGTGTGGTGTCAGCTACTGGACCCAGTGGGGTCTCAGCATCAGCTACTGGAGCCAGTGGGGTCTTTAACCTCCAGGCATTGGGGCAGGAACAGTGTGTGTCTCAAAAACCAGCTACTAGAGGGATAGACCCGAGTGAGCGAGTGAGGGGCTCAGCACAGGCAGCTGGAACAGGACCATGGGTCACAGCCTGTACGCTGGGTGCCAGCTGCTATGGGCAAGTGTCTGTACCTTCCCCAAACTGTGTGTCCATGGGGTGTGTGCAGGGTATGCATTTGGAGTTGTTCACAAACTCCAAGCTGGACGAGCCAGCAAGTAGGTTTCCACAGGTCCAGGCAGGGGTATCAGGCAGGCGGAGGGTCCATGCTGGTATTCAGGGGGACACATGAGTGTGGGGTGCCTGTGGGATGAATTTGCAATGAGCACCTAGCTGGACCAGCCAGTCAATCAGGGACCTGTGGGGTGGATAAGGGTGGCCAGAATCTGGGCAGGGCTGTGGGGCAAACAGAAGGGAGGAATTGCCAATGTGCATGTGCTTGTGAACCTGGAGAGTGTGGTGTAGGTGCTGCACCAGTGACCTTCTGCCTTTGCCAGCCCAAGAGGAGGAGGGGACATGGCTGTCTTTGCCTGTGTCTGGTGCAAGTCCTGAATGTGGCTGCTGCTGGAGGCAGCGCCTTGTCTGTGGCTGTCTGCATGACTGGCCGTGTAGTGTGTGTGTGTGTACACATATACCAGGCTGGGCTCCAGCAGCCAGGCCAGAGGGGTCCTGGGATGGAGCAGCTGGAGAAGGCAGCTGCTCTTAACATCCCTTAACTATCTCCTCATCTTCATTTCTGAATTTTCTAAGCAAAAGCTCTAGCAAAAGAGGGAAGCTATTTATTGTACTGTAAAGTCAAAGTGAATCGGGGATATTTAAAAAAATAAAGGAAAAGAGTCCTTCCAGACTAAGATCTGATATGTTTTACTTCAGCACCCACGTTAAGCTGAAACCTGAGTTTTAGTAAGCTCGTTCAAGAAAGTGCTTAGATTTATCACACCTATTTTCAGCTGTTGAAAAGTACAGTCTTGAAGTCTCGTCATCGACATTCCCTCTACAATTCTGCAAGAAGCATTAGATTTTTAAAGTAAAAATAAGTTAAACCCTTGTTTCAGTTGTCTGCACACAAATAATCAACAACAATTCTTTCTGCAGTCGATACACCACCAGTGAACAATTTATCCCATTTTAAGGTAGGTGCCTAATTTAGGTAGAATGAGGTGCCCCCAGAGGTGTCTATTTCTCTCCATACAACAAAGGGAGTTAGAAAAAGACAGCAAAAGTTAGGTAACCATGCAACCATCTAAGCTGTGGTACAAGGTAGTCACATAAGAAAGGCAGATTAGCTCCTACCTTCAAGTTTTATTCCTTTTAGATCACTATAAGTAGAAGACACCCAAAGAATATTAATATATCCCTAAAGCCTCATCCAGTCACAATATCTTTCGTAGTTCCTAACACAACATTTAACTTACTGCTAGTTCTAGCAGAGCTGTGAGGCTGTGAGAATATCACAGCCTGAAAGGGAAATTGCCATACATTTTGAAGACATTGATTACCCCTTAAACTAACACCTACTTTGGTCTTCTTTTTGCTACATTTGCTCTTTAGTTTTCTAACAGTGATTAATTCCAGTTTAATTGCACAAACAAACAAACAAGCAAACAAATAAATCATCTTGGCATGGAAAAGTAAAAAAAAATATGCCCACACATGAGTCAGGGATCTATGTTAAAAAATTAAGTATTGAAATATGACTTTAATTCTCATTTAAGAATAAAACAACATATTATGAACACAATTCCATCAGGGAATGAGGATATGTTGTCAACAGAAAGAAATATTGTCATAGGTTCATGGTTTCCTGTTCTCCTCCAAATGCTGTGTAATATATTCAGTTCCAAAGCAGGAAACATGGATTGCATGGCAATGTTCTGTTAAACTGTTTTTTTCTCCATTACACAAAATAACTCATAGTTGTACTCATTTGTTCTAAGTCCTAGTATTGATGTCAAAGTTAGTCATCGCTGTAGCTCAATATGAGTTTTACAGTTGGTTTATAAAAATAAATCAGTTTTATGCCAGATAATTTTATTGTGAAAACAAAAGTTTTCTTGTGACTGGTTTAATTAATATTCTTGGTTTTGCTATAGTTCTCTCATTATAAGTACTATCAGCTCTGGTAGCAAATCTAGGGAAGAGTTGAAAGCAGTTACTACCAAATCTTCAAATTTGTATTTTTTCTTTCGTATTTTGGTACTCACACATTAATGAATTTCACAGTGTCTTAGGTAAGGGGCTAAGAGATTACAATGTAAACTTTTTAAGTTTTATCGTTTTCAGATTTTTTTTCCAAAACTCAGACAAACATAGTCTTTTTGGACAGTTGAAAATACCTTGTCTGTTAACAGAATGTTCCTGACGAAAATTTTTTACAAGCTCTACTTAATAACATTTCAGAAAATGACCTTAAACCCAGAGGAAAATAAGATCTTAAAGCCAAAAAGAGATTTGTACAATAAAGAAACATAAGAGTATAGAGCAGCTATATACAAAGCAGGCTGGATTATGCCTCATGTCACTGTCCTAGCAAAGCTTTGTGTGACAATCAGAATATGTAACATCCATGATTGATGCCCTGATCTGAAAAAGACTTAATACATGATTTGTTCCTTAACAAGTCAGTGATAGAAGAGACAGGAATAAAGATCTGTGTTTTTCTACCAGGAAGCCCTTCTCCTTTTCTAAGGAGGTTAGTATTAATCATAGACTCATAGAATCATTTAGGTTGGAAAAGACCTTTAAGATCATGGAGTCCAACCGTTAACCAAACACTGCCAAATCCACCACTAAACCATGTCCCTAAGCACCACATCTACACGTCTTTTAAATACCTCCAGGGATGGGGACTCAACCATTTCTCTGGGCAGCCTGTTCCAATGCTTGGCAATCCTTCCAGTGAAGAAACAATTCCTAAGCCTCCTTTTCTCCAGACTAAACAACCCCAGGTCCCTCAGCTGCTCCTCATAAGATTTGTGTTCTACACCCTTCACCAGCTTCGTTGCCCTTCTTTGGACACGCTCCAGCAACTCATTGTCTTTCTTGAATACAGAACACAGTATTCGAGGTGCGGCCTCACCAGTGCCAAGTACAGGGGGACAATCAGTTCCCTGGTCCTACTGGCCACACTATTTCTGATACAAACCAGGATGCTATTGGCCTTCTTGGCCACCTGGGCACACTGCCAGCTCATATTCAGCCAGCTGTCGACCAACACCCCCAGGTCTTTTTCCGCTGGGCAGCTTTCCAGCCACTCTTCCCCAAGCCTGTAGCGTTGCATGGGGTTGTTGTGACCGAAGTGCAGGACCCGACACTTAGCCTTGTTGAACCTCATACAATTGGCCTCAGCCCATCAATCCAGCCTGTCCAGATCCCTCTGTAGAGCCTTCCTACCCTCAGGCAGATAATGCTCCTGCCCAACTTGGTGTCGTCTGCAAACTTACTGAGTTAACCTCATATAATCTTGAACCTAAATACAGATGATTTAAATTTTGTATTCAGTCTAAAAGAAGGGAGGAATTAAGGGGAAGCATCCTCCTTTACATTTTCCATCCCAATATTTGCTGGTCTTCAACCCAGTCAGAAACACAGTAATATCTAAGTATTTTCCAGCATTGTAATAATACTAATTGTATAACCAGAAACAAGTATGTTGTGACATAGTTCAACACAAATGTTTAAATAGTATGTAACTGAAAAGGAGCAAAGGGAAACTTGTGGTACAGATGAACAAATGGCATACAGAAAACCAAATGTAAGTAATAAAATCTGCAAGACATCAGAAGACTCTGATAATAAACAAGAAAGGTGCTTGATGTAACCCCAACAATCCTGCTGAATAAGCAGGAAAGATGCTTAGTGAAACCCAGATAAGATCCAATCATAAAAATAAGACGAACGGTGTCAGGAGCAGATGAGATCACCCCCTTTTCTTTTGGGGAGTGAAAAGGTTATAAATACCAAAGGTGAGAGAGGAAAGATGGTGAAGGCAGAAGACCGTTTCAGTTTCATCCTCTTTCCTCAAGTGCTCTTGACCCTCCACCTCTGTCTCTGTGGGTAAAAACAATCCAATACCATAATGTTGATGGTAATTGTACGGCCTCTGCCCAGTGGTATTGTACAATCACAGCTTATTCAAGATAAGTTTGTTAAGGATTAGTTGTTTTTTATGCGTAATGACAGTGACTGATAATGCTTAAGGACTTACCATATGAAATATGCATTAATGCATGACAATCCAGTCAATTTAGTTTTAAAGTTTGAAACTAGTCTGATTCACCAGGCTTCTAAATGCTCTCATCACCGCAATCTCTGATTCCGTAACTGATGTACATATTAAATATAAATATACATAGGTATATACACACATTGATATTTATGTGTTTATACCTGCAAAAAGGGCAAGAAGCAGGACCCAGGGAACTACAGTTCAACCTCACCTCAGTCCCTGGAAAGGTGAGCAACTAATTCTGGAAACCATTTCCAGGTACAGTGAGGACAAGGCAGTCATCAAATGTAGTCAGCATGGATTTACCAAGAGGTAGTCATGCTTAACCAACCTGATAACCTTCTATGATGAAATGATTGGCTTGGTAGGTGAGAGCAGAGTACTGGTTATTGTCTACCTTGACTTCATTAAGACTTTTGACATTGTGTCCCATAAGATCTTCAAAGAGAAGCTGTTGATGTATGGGGCTGGATGAGCAGACAGTGAGGTGGATTGAAAACTGACTGAAAGGACAGACCTAGAGAGTGGTGATCAGTAACACAAAGTCAAGTTGGAGGCCTAGTTGTGTGCCCCAGGGGTTAATACTGGGTCCAATCCTGATCCAATCCAGATCATTAATGATCTGGATGATGAGGCAGAGTTCATCCTTAACAAGTTTGCTGATGACACAAAACTGGGAGGAATGGCTGATACACCAGAGGGTCATGCTGCCATCCAGAGGGACCTTGACAGGTTGGAGAAATGGGCTGATGGGAACATCATGAAGATCAACAAGGAGAATTGCAAAGTCCTGCACCTGGGGAGGAAAAACCCCAGGCACCAGTATATGCCAGGTGTTGTCCATCTGGAAAGCAGCTTGGCAGAAAAGGACCTGGGTGTCCTTGTGGATAAGAAGTTGAACATGTGACAGCCATGTACCCTTGCTACAAAGAAAGTTAATGGGCTGCATTAAGTAAAGCATTACCAGCAGGTCAAAGCAAGAGATCTTTCCCCTCTGCTCAGCCTTGGTGAAGCCACACCTGGAGTACTATGTCCAGTTCTGGGCTCCTCTGTATAAGAGGACATGGAAATACTAGAGAGACTCCAACAAAGGGTCACAGAGATGATGAAGGGACTGGAGTATCTCTCCAGGAGAGGATGGAGAAGAGAAGGCTCAAGGGGATCTCATTAATATATAGAAAAATACCTGAAGAAAGGGTTCATAGGAGACAGTGAGACTTTTTTCAGTGGTGCCTGGTAGCAGGGTAAGAGGCAATGGGCACAACCTGAAACACGGGAGGTTCCATCTGAGTATCAGGAAACACTTTTTTACTGTGAAGGTGACTGAGCACTGGCACAGGTTGCCCAGGGATGTTGTGGTCTCCCTCCTTGGAGATACTCAAAAGCCCTCTAGACACAGTCCTGGGGAACTGGCTCCAGGTGGCCCTGCTTGAGCAGCAGGGTTGGACCAGACGTTCTCCAGGTGTTCCTTCAAACCTCAACTACTCTGTGATTGTGATGTATGTATCTGTCCATGCACAAATATTCAGTAGCAACACGGAACTCACAGTGAAGGGTTCTTATGTTAGGTGATATCTGAAGTTAGATAATATGAATCTACCTTTTCTAAATACACTGTTTTTCCATAAAATTCTATTCTGTGTCATACTATGATTGAGATTCAGGTGAATATTTTGACAAGATCAAATTTTATGTCATTGTTACCAGCAGCTCAATGAAAATAATATATTTAACAATTATATCCTGTTAACAGAGAAATGTGTCCAACAAACACTGATATTGGAAAGAAGGAAAACTTAAACAGAAATATAAATGTCAGTAGGATATCGCTTTAATATAAAATAACTCCATATGATTTCTTATGGACTCTAAGGATGATTACTGCAATTCCACATTGTTCAGGTTGAAGTGATTCACATTTAATAGGTTTCAGTTTGTAGTAATGGTGAATTCCATAAGATTGGAATATGGCAGGCAGGATCAAACTGCAAGAAGGCTAATAACAGATCATAATGAAGAAAGAGGTGAAGAGAAGGCATCACAAAAATGGAATAGTCAGTAACTGAAGAGGTATGTATTAAATCTTAGTGAAAAAAAAGACAAAAATAGTGATTTTACGCATTTAATAGCATAATGATAATACCAGCATAAGGCATAATTCATAACTATTTCACAGTTTATGTTAATATAAAATTATATTGCATAACGGCATTTGTGGAAAAGAAGCTGATAGTATAAAATAGAACTAATAAGAATAGAAGTGCCTTTTTATTTATCTCACAGTAATATTCAGATTCTTTTTAAAGGAAACAATATCATATTACTTTATTATCATGACATGTTAGTGAATGAGCTGAGATTTCAGACATGAAATGAGAGAATTTACAAGGAAACGTGAAACATTACAACAAATTGCTAAATGCTCAACAGATAATTGATGAAACCACTGGTTGGCATTTTTAATATCCACTTTGACAATAGAGAAAAACATACTAGAACACACAGACGTGATCCAAACCTGTCAGAGTTCAAAGAGCATCTGGACGATGCTCTTAGTCATATGATTTATGGAGTAGGGAGTTGGACTCGATGATCCTTACAGGTCCCGTCCACCTTCATATATTCTAGGATTCTAGGATTCTAGGATTCTAATTTAATTAAAATATCTTCCATCTGACTATCAGCAATGTTTGATTCCTATGGTCATATTTTTGAAGTAGGTAAGAAAATCCTCCCCACAGTGGATTTAAAACACTATATAATAACTGTTCTCTCTCTCTAGAAAGTGGAAGAAACTGAGAATCTGAAACTATAAATAAAATAAACTGATACCTGGATACATTTCTATAGTTTTATACATAAAAATGTTCTTAGTGATTTATTTCAGACCTTTATCAAACAATTATGTTCTATTAGTTCTGT
>VYZW01015468.1:10726-38002 GCA_013401315.1 Balaeniceps rex
TCTCCTTACCACATCAAATATGGCTAAAGCTCTATAAACACACACACCATGAAATCTTACTTACCAAATACCATATAACATATTCCAACAACAATATCAGCTGATTCTGTTATTTTGGACTGGAATGTTGAGTTCCCAAAAGATGGGCCCATCTGAAAAACAAAACAGGACGTGATATTAGAAATTCAGTATCCAAGCAGACACCTGTGAGCTCTCTGCAAGGCTATAAGCTGTTTGGTGGGGAAAGGACAGGGAGTATTTTATTCTATTTTATTTTCTGCATTAATAATTAATTTATCTGAATGGAGGATGCAGAGAGGATGGACCCAGGCTCTTTTCAGTGGTATCCAGTGCTAGGACCAGAGGCAATGGGCACAAACTGAAACACAGGAGGTTCCCTCTGAACATCAGGAAAATTCTTCACTGTGAGGGTGACCAAGCACTGGCATAGGTTTCCCAGGGAGGTTGTGGAGTCTCCATCCTTAGAGATATTAAAAAAAAAATCTCGACACAGTCCTGGGCAACTGGGTCCAGGTGGCTCTGCTTGAGGAGGGGGGTTAGACCAGAAGACTTCCAGAAGTCCCTTCCAACCTCAACCATTCTGTGATTCCGTGTAGTTTACAGATGAAATCACAGCCTAGAACTGATGCTGAGATAAACCAATTTCTAATAATTGGAGGGACTTATCTAAATATGAGAATGTCACAACACTACAAATGCAATTGGTGAGCAAGGGTGCATTAAAATCTGGAAACTTGACCTGGCTTAATAAGGTTTGTTCCAGAATATTACTTATCATCATTTTACAACAACCAGAGGAACCAAGGTAAGACATCTTAATAACAAGGAGTACAGAACTGCAAACATAAACCTAAAACAAACAAACAAACAAAAACTAAAACCACCTCCCCCCCAAAAAAAAAAAAAAAAAAAAAAAATCTGCTCTCTACCCTGTCAGTTATAAATATTTATCCTTTTCAGCTGACTAACACAAACACTTGATTAGCAGAGGGCTGCTCCCCTCTAATGCAAGTAAAAGCACTGAGACTCAGAGGANAACTCGTAACTTTATGTAGGGATGAGCCAAATAAATTCTCTCTTTCTTTCTGCCTTGTTTCAGTGTAATAAGGCAGAATATCTAAATTCAGCTTGTCCATCTTCCCTATAGATTCCTATAAGCTGCTTATTCTCCCAGTGGTCTGTCACTTGTTTCTACATAAAACTCTCTTTCCTTAGTTGCTATAATCCAGGACACCTCCACTGAAACCAAAGGGGCTACATGTTTTTTTACGAGGTGTTCACTCAGGAGGAATTTTAAGACTAGTGCATAACACTAACAATATTTCTATTTTAATCTTTTTACCAATAGTTGTTCACTTCATTAAGCAGAAGCAGTAACAGCAAGATTTCACATCAGAAGCCTCGGCTCTAGCATTTTCCTGGTGACCACTGCTGTGGCATATGACTGCCCTCAAGAGACAGTAACAAAAATAGTGACAGGACGTTCATCTACTTTTTCTCTGAGGCAATCTATTCACAAAGAAAGCCTGAGCTCATTTCAGATGTTAGTGCTCCGTTTTCAATGCTCTCTCTTATCAAAAGCAAATGGCATATTTGCTAAAAAGAAAGACATTCTATNACAACTTCCATACTTCAAAAGAGTCGTTCAGACATGACAAAACTGGGCTGATATTCCCAGTATATGCAGTGTCCCTCATCCAGAGAGCACCCAACCCTGTTCGTAATTTGGCTTTGATAAGAGTGGCCCCCATTTTTCTGAGTAGATAAAATAGCTCTCACTCAGAAATGTCAAGAAGATGGTTTTTGTGCCGCTGACAATGTGGTCCTTGCTTGCCTCATTTACTTTACCCCTGGTCCAGTAATACCACTGTTTTCACCTGCCACTGTAAATCAAAATCACTTCAAGGTTGTCATAGCCTATTTCACTCTTTCTGTTACAGAAACTGTAGTTCCTAGAGCCCGCTCTGCTCAGCTCCTCTCTGACATATCTCCAGCACCAGAGCTTGTGTAAAGCCAGTGTACCAGCTCTGTGCTCTAACAAGAAGTGTAAGAATAAGTGTTTCAGCCTTCTGTGTGTTACCAAAATAAGAAAACAAAAACAGATAAGGAAAGTGATAATCAAGTAAAAATAATTCCATCCTTGTTAATAAAAAAAAATGCCTCCATTAAACAACATTTCGATAATCAGCTGAACGGTCATTTCCAATAGTTCTTATTTGTAGTGTTTGGAAATCTACATTTTTCTGAGCGCTGTAAATATTTCTTGCCATTCTTTTACAGTAATTTTTAACTAAAATTGTGCCTTCTCAGGACCAGTGAAGCCATTTTAATCATGAATTCCCAAGCTGCTAAGTCTCCAGAAAGGTGCCACCTAAGCAGTTTCCAAGCATCTATCTTTTTGCAGATATATGTAGTAATTTTAGAGTTAAGCACAGTGATTAATTTTGCACATCAGTAGTCAACAGCTCTGAGTGGGTTACATAAAGAAGGGCTTTAAAAACAAACAATATTTAATCAATTTATAAGTTAAAAGCAAAACCATCACTTTTAGAAAAGATGGATAAAGCCATCTTCAAAGAAGAACTGAAATAGAAAAGAACTGTATGTTGATGTTTCAAAAAACACTCAACATGCTCTAACATGCTGTGCTGACAAATAGCTGCAAGTTTCACTGGCTTTTTTTTTTCCTGGGCTGATGAACTACATAATGATACTTTTGAAAAATAATTTACCTGTGTTTACCTGCAAAATATTTAATCTGAAAAATACTTTACCTGTATTTTTCTCACTCCTTCCCTCAACAGCTATAACAACTTGTCAACACACAAGAAATGCATTTAAATTTAAATGGAATTTTTTAAAAAAATTTTAAATATTATTTTAAAAATTTAAACTTTCGATAGTATGTTAATTACCAAAAATCAGGTAACAGCTAAGGTCTGGACATCTACATTCAAGGTATCAGTTTCAATAAATTGGTTTAAAAGTCACACTCTTAGTTAAACTATTGTCATTGTAAATACATGTCATAAATCTCTCATTTTCTCCCTTCAGATAGTCTTCTATTGACTTCAGTTCTTCCACCTTCCCCAAATAACATTTTCCCTGAGTATTCAATGCTTTGCTCTTTCCCTACACTGTATATATTCGCTTAAAAAGGTAGGTAGAAAATAGCCCAGTAGGAAAAGTATGCAGCAGACGGAGCAGCAGGGTAGGAGGAGGTAAAACCAATAAACGAATACAGTCTAATAATTCAACATCAAATGTAAAGTATTTGTGATAACAGGTAGATAATATTTCATTTCAAATCAGGTTAGTGACATCAATATATGACTAAGAAGGAACTAGAAGTAGAAAAATTTCCAAATGCACTTTCAGTAATAATTATATTTTTATACCGAAGAAGCATTATATTTAGTCCTATGCAAAGCTTTTTTGAAAAGGGTTCTGCACTCTTTTTAATCACCTCTATCCATTAAATCTGTGGCATAAAGCCAAACTACTATGCCCCAGTTTAAAAAATATCTCATTCCCTTTTTTAAAAGGTTTACTGAGGTTTACTCCTCAGTAAGTCTGACAAAAAAAATTAAGCCAACAGAAGATAGACACTGTCGTGGTTTAACCCCAGCCAGCAACTAAGCACCAAACGGCCACTTGCTTGCTCCCCCCAGTGGGATGGGGGAGAGAATCAGAAGAGTAAAAGTGAGAAGACTCGTGGGTTGAGGTAAAGACAGTTTAATAGGCAAAGCAAAAGCTGCGCACACAAACAAAGCAAAATAAGGAATTCATTCACTACTTCCCATCGGCAGGCAGGTGTTCAGCCGTCCCCAGGAAAGCAGGGCTCCATCACACGTAACAGTTACTTGGGAAGACAAACACCATCACTCAAATGTCTCCCCTTTCCTTCTTCCTCCCCAAGCTTTATATGCTGAGCATGACGTCATATGGTATGGAATATCGCTTTGGTCAGTTGGGATCAGCTGTCCTGGCTGCATCCCCTCCCAACTTCTTGTGCACCCCCAGCCTGCTCACTGGTGGGGTGGTGTGAGAAGCAGAAAAGGCCTTGACTCTGTGTAAGCACTGCTCAGCAATAACGAAAACATCCCTGTGTTGTCAACACTGTTTCCAGCACAAATCCAAAACATAGCCCCATACTAGCTACTGTGAAGAAAATTAACTCTATCCCAGCCAAAACCAGCACAACACAGCAACTTTGATGATTTCCCAGTGCATGAAAGATTCCTGAAATAAGGAGCCTTTATCAATAAACACGGAAACTTTCTCTTTTTCTGCCATGGTCATGCTTGTGAAGACTTTGGAAGTCATAATACTAACTGCTGTAAAAATGTATTAGACCACAATCACTCATTCACTTGCATGAATAAACATTTCCGTATACAGATTTCTGATTTCTACTCTCTCATTTTGTTCACTACCATTGCCATTTCAGCATGCAATCATGAAGTCAGCTGACTATGCATGCATGCACGGATGCACTGAGGTCCAATCATTGTTCAATCTTACAGAGAATTCTCTTGGAAATTAATTTGTTTTTCACTGTGGTTATAAAAAGCCATAGTTTTGGAGAACAGGACTGAAATCATGCTCAACTCCAACATCATGCCACTCCACGTTCTATAAATAACAACTGCTGGAAGAACTAATTAGAAGTCAGTCAAAGAGCATTGTGTCTTGTGTGCAGAAGCTTATCCATGAATGTACAAGGGCTAGTTCTGCAAGAAAAAACAAGAATACATTTCAGAAGTTCTGATATTAGAAATCAATAAATAACCTTGAATTACTCTTTTTTCTTAAAATGTTAAATGCCAGATAATATGCTTCTATTTGTCCTGCCAACCACAGTAAAAGCATTCACATGAATTGAATACGTTAAGATGAGAAAAGTTGTACAAAGAGAATGACAACCTATGTGCTTCTGAATGAAGTGTGACAGAAGAAATCCCTAAGCCCCAGTGTAGCAGTACTGCTACTTTTACACCGCACCACAGAAAGGGAGAACAGCATGCAAAAGGGAACAATTTTTAAGTAGATCTGTTAAATTTAGTATAGTAAATAAGAACAGAATAAAATAGGGAAAAAAAACCCAACTGTTGTGTACATTGCTATGACCAGCGTAATTATTTCTAATTTCCACCCCCAAAATCAGGGTTAAAATCTTCTCACAAACTTCTCTATACTAAAAAGTTATCCCAGATTCAGAGCTATAAGAGACCTCATAAGAGACCTTTCATAAGAGATTGCAGGAGGTCACACAACATGATCACCATCTGATACAAGCTATTGGACTTCACGAAATTAAAGCAATCATCCAGGCTTGACCTAAAACACAAGGTCCAGCACAATCCTTAGGAAGTCACTCAGAGGGTTAGTTGGGGAAGGAGAAGATGATGCTTTGGTTTTGCCATTTGTCTAGCCCCAATTTCTAATCACACCAACTCCCACAAAAAGACCAAAAAATAAGTCACCCTTAACCTTTCCTTGACAATTTTAATTGAATGAACTCCAGAGGTTTAGGATAGAGGTTGTTTCTGCTCCAGCAAACTGACTTCACTGACCCCAGCAGAAGATCTGGCACTCCAGGATTTTGCCTTTCACATTCTAAAATAGACCAATATCTAAAACTTTTCGAGATTAGCACCGTCTCTTAGGAGTTTTGTGGCTACCAGCCTTTGTTTTCGATATCCCACTACGCTGCCCTATTATTAACTTTACATTTTAGATTTTCTACAGGAAGAGACATTTGATCAAAATCCTGCAAATTCAGAGAACCACAGAATCTTTGATCCCTTACTTCTGCCAGGGTTATTGATTGATATGAAGTACATTTCAAAAAGCAGTCTTCTGCAAATTCAGCACTATCTGCAGACCGTTTAGGAACTGATCCCATCATGTTGGAGCATTCTGTCATTGCTTTCCAAACTCAAAATGCTTTCTGACCCTAATTTTCTTCATGTACAAACAGAAGTCCAAATTGCAAAATTATTGGGCATTCACTATCTGCTTCACATCACCAATCTTCATACTATCTCAGCAGCTACTAAGGACCATGGAAGCATTTATAGCTGCTCAGAGCAGTGAGAGGAAGGGGCATATACCATATTGGCAGGCTGCTACTTAAAATCTTTTCACATGGGGGACCTGGGTGCCAAGGCTTCAGGTCACACTATCCCGAAGTCATGAAGTGGATAATGGCATACCCAAAGAACAGGTAGCTCCCTGGCATAGTTCCTCTTTGGCCTTGTCATTTCTGCTTCGTAATGACTTTATTGCTTTTCACATGACAGCATGTGTTGGGTTTGCATGGCAAGGTTTTGGTAGCAGGGGGGCTACAGGGGTGGCTTATGTGAGAAGCTGCTAGAAACTTCCCCTAGGTCCAATAGAGCCAATGCCATCTGGCTCCAAGACTGACCCGCCACCAGCGAAGGCCAAGCCAATCAGCGCCTCTGTGATAACGTATCTAAGAAGGGAGAAAAGTTGCTGTGTGACAGCAGCTGCAGCCCAAGAGAGGAGTGAGAATATGTGAGGAACAACTCTGCAGACACCAAGGTCAGTGAAGAAGGAAGGTGCCGGAGCAGAGATTCCCCTGCAGCCCACGGTGAAGACCATGGTGAGGCAGGCTGTCCCCCTGCAACACATGAAGGTCCACAATGGACCAGATATCCACCTGCAGCCCACGGAGGTCCACAGTGGAGCAGATAACCACCTGCATGGAGGACCCCATGCCAGAGCAGGTGGATGCACCCAAAGGAGGCTGTGACCCCCTGGGAAGCCCATGCTGGAGCAGGCTCCTGGCAGGACCTGTGGACCCGCGGAGAGAGAGTAGCCCACACCAGAGCAGGTTTGCTGACAGGACTTGTGACCCCGTGGGGGACCCACACTGGAGCAGTCTGCTCCTGAAGGACTGCACCCCATGGAAGGGTCCCACGCTGGAGCAGTTTGTGAAATAATTGGAAGCTGCAAAATATCATAATCTTCCATGCACATATCTCTTCTTTTACAAAACAGATTATTCTTAGCAATGCACTTCTCTAACTTAGCCCTAAAATACCACCCATTCAGTGGCACCACACTGAATTCTCCTTTCTGAGTTGCAGTGCAATGTGACCACCACAACAGGGAACTTCACTCCAAATTTAGTACATTGGAGATAAAAGCTCAAATCTTCCATCACTGCAGTGACGGACGAAGGCGTCCTTCCACCAACACCCCTGGTTGAAGTACCACTGTGTACTGAATGACTTGGGCTCTTCTTTCAATCTGAGAAAAAGCTTCTCTAGGGGAGAAAATAGCAGATCTTACAGCTTGATTAGGTTAAAATGGCACCAGGTCATTAAAACCATGAAGTTCACTGACAGCTACTCCCGACCAACACTGGGACATCAGTCTAGCTGGACTCACTCAGTTAGTGCATTAAAGCTGGACCCCCCCATGCCCTCCCTTAGCACTCTTTAGCCTGCACAGCCAAGTCACTCGTTTCTACCTCACTTACACGTATTCAGACTAAAATCCTGATGTTTGTGGGCAGTGACAACCAACCTTTCCGCCTGAGCAGGACACACAATTTCTACCGGCAAGGTGAGCTGCCTGCCACGATATTACTGAATTCATATTAGATCTGATGCTTCCCAAGGGGTCAGATTTAAATGGATGTACATAATATATTCCCCACTTTCCAGAAACAGGTCTTATGCATATGGGATGTGCAATGTGCACTCTTATTTCCTAGATGTAGCCCTTTCTAGAGGATGAGGTAACTCTCAGCAAAGAAAATCATTATTTGTAGTACGTCATTATTCATGCTATAAATCTATTGCACATACTAAAAGCTCTCAGATTCAACTACTATAATTCAGTCACCTTCTAATTAGAAAGCTTCAATTGTTCAAAGCAAAATATAAATGGTATTCAGTATGCAATTGTAGGACAAGGTTAGTAAAATAGAACCAAAATTTAATTATTGGGATGAGATGAGTAAGTAGAAAAGCAAAGCAAAAAAGGGAAAAAAATCATACAACTACTGTTTATATTCAAAACTTGTCTTCAGTTTTGACAACAATCAAACTATTCCCACTGAGTACCTGAGAATATTCCTGAACATCATAAAAAACACAAATATTAACTTTAAGTGCAGAATATTGACAAAGAACACAATTCAAACTGTACACCTGGTTGAAAAAATTTGCATGGTTTAATTCCAATATTTCTGTAATTTTGTTTCTGTCTGGTGAATGGAGGATTTATTTACCAATCAATAAAGAGAAACTCAGAAATTCATAATACTCCACCGAACTTTATAACATACCCTGCACTTGTGACTATGCATAGGTTTGTGAAAGCTGATCAGATCACAGGCTACAAATGGTGCAGATACAGAATAAAACAATGACAATTCAGTGAGAAGTTACAGCAGTAACTTGCTAATTTTGTCTCTCAAGAGGTCATAAGGAAGACTATTTGCTATACTGCCATGTCTGCTAAGCTGAAACACCTTTCCAAAGTTTTGAAAATAAATTATCAGTATATACAGCAGGAATGTTACTGCTTGCTAGGAAGAGAACTGACTAATAACAAAGAATTGAAGGAGTGAAACAGTATTGTTTCAGGTTCACAGGACAAAAAGTCTCATTAATCCTGATTATGTCACAGGTATCCAGGGAACAACTGGGTCCAACAGAATTTATTTCATCCCTACCTAGAGAAATGGTTGTTACAATTCACACAAATACACACTGATACTTTCATCATTCATGTTTTGATCTAGCAAACTGGGCTACATTGGAAGAGAAGCAAGAAGCAGAAGCTGATGAGAAAAGTGACCTCATTACAATGGGCACAAAAACCTATCCTCAAACCCACTAACTACAGCTGTGTGAAATGCTGCTGATAAAATCTTATTAAATATTCTAGTTGACCTCAGCACTCATTTTTTTGTAAAACACACAAGGTTTTCCTACTGTCCTGGTTTATAAACCAAAAAGGATAATACTTTGACAAAATATGTTTAATTTAATAGCGCTTGATATATTGCTTCAAGATTTACTTCAATTATTTTTTTTTACGATTTGAAAGCTGAATGCTTTATTTTATTGAAATTATTGAACAACTCAAAATTTTTCAGCTGTTTTTTTCCATCACTGCCAAATTAACTGCAAAACCACTTATTAGCACAGTTCTTACCTCAGTGCCTGTGAGTCACGCAGGTTACACATTATACTCCATATGGTTTTCTATTCTGTGGATGACCAGATATTTGCAATTTGATTACCTGAAAAGTCTCTTCCCTCCCTGCAAGAAGGGCTTGCAGTAGCAGCGACTGCTGTTCATTACTGTCTTTGCTCTAGAGCAGACGGAACAGTTGCCAATGTATTTTGTGCAAGTGGTCCGTGACTCTTGAATTCATTTCCCTATCGGTCTGCCAGCATCTCAACTGATCAACCTCTTAGCAAGTTTTGGAGACTTAGAGATGCATTTTGCTTGCTCTCCTTTTCCTCCAGACATTTATAGACTAGACAGGTTAAACAAGATGAGCTGCTGCTCATTGCATCAAAATAGCTAATGTGATCAATTACTGATAGTACTAAGAAAAATTAATTGAAATTACAGACATTTCCATAACATTGCATAGTCACAAGGATAGTAAAAATACCCAGAATTATTGCTAGGTACTTTAAAAGTAACATACAAAATAAACTTTCATTTGCCTGTTCAGTGCAGCTATTAACGCTTGTTATAATTCAGCTAATGAATTTGTCTGCATTTGCACAAATAATTTTATTTATTTCAAGGCAAAAGTTTGCATCATCTACATTTGAGATAAAAAGTAGGCTTTGTACAGAAGCTATGGCTTAAGCATCATATGCTCTCGATATCATATTGTCTAGGGTTAAAAGTAATAAACTGATAGGATGGGACAAAGAAGAAGGTCTGGTCTAGAAGGGTCCCAATTTCTTTCCATTTTCTCTTCTTCAGGTAAGACATTCCCCTAAAGTATGCATATTTCTCCCTCACCTCAT
This sequence comes from Balaeniceps rex, assembly GCA_013401315.1. Taxonomy (NCBI): domain Eukaryota; kingdom Metazoa; phylum Chordata; class Aves; order Pelecaniformes; family Balaenicipitidae; genus Balaeniceps; species Balaeniceps rex. The sequence goes on from VYZW01015468.1 coordinate 20,782, forward strand.
TGTTTCTTCTCCTCATTGTCTTCTTTCTTCTTGCAATCAATTTATAATGTAAAGATTACCAGGGAAGTTACATATTCCTACTCTGGAATTTATCAGTTTCAAAACTGCTTTGTAGACCTTGCTTGTATATGCAGCCAGAGCAGGGGTTGAGAAATAAATTTCTGGTATAAATTATTCTGAGAAATAAATTTTTGGGTATTGCTCCTTTATGAATCTGAAAATAAAGCACTCTCAAAAAAAAAAAAAAAAACTTGGGGCAAAACTATGGGGAAAAAAATTATTAACCTTTTGCAGGAACGTTCCAGGCTCAGAGTAAGAATGCCTCTTAATATCAACTTACATATAGGAGCTAATTCCTCATCCGATTTACATTTGTGTAGCTCAAATACTGTAAGCAGCAAAGGGATCACCAGCCTCCAGGCTAACCTCCTGAATTACAAAATTGTAAGCATGTTATAATTTCCATTTGCAGAAACTTAGAGATTAATATCCCTAGTCCACATTTTCTAAAGGTTAATTATTCTCAATATGGAAATCTTTACATCTTTTCCCATTTTTAACCTGAATTTGTCTAGCATCAACTATCAACCACTAACTCACATTTTACCTTTTTCCACTGAAAAACCCTACGGTATCAGGAATGTACTCCCCAAATACATAGTTACAAAGCATGATTAAGTCATAGTCATCACTTGGGTAAAATAAATTGGGTTTCTTTCTTATGATGGAACTTTCTTTTTACATCACTCTTGAAGCTTTCCCTGGCTCCTTCCCAACTGTTCAGCCTGCATTTCTCCTGCTGGGGCACAAGGCTTCTAACCGCACAATATCTTCATGAATGCAGTATCTAACTTCTTCCACTTAATATTCCCTAATTTTGATATGCATAGCTAGTATTTCTTCTCAGTCACAGCACTGCAGTGGGAACTCATTGGTCAAGCGTAAGTTACCGCTGCTGCTAAGCCTTTTTTTTTCCTAATATTCTGGGCTGGTTTATGCTACATGTGTGCCTTTGTATTTGACTGGTACAGCTCTTTCTTTATAACAAAGCAAAGATTTCTTCTAAATCATTGTTGAAAAAATTTAAATATGTTTAGTCAGCAGCAGACCTATGGATAGATCCTGCTTATGATGCTTTTTTCTTTTTCCCTCTATTACTTTTCAGGTACTTCCAGATAACCATTTCAGAAACCTAATGCATTCTACATTGATTTTTTTTTAATCAATCTAATGTTCTTCCTAGCAAAATCACTACACATATGGCAGATTACAGTACTAAAGAACCAAGCCCCTATTGATGAAACAGTGCACTGAGCAAGAAATAAATACAAAGAAATAAATATAAAGAATAAAAACTCCCAAAATTCTGACGAACTTCAACTTGGAGTGTTTTATTTTGTTTCCCACAAACATTAAAGCACTACAATGTCTGAAACAAGTTCTTAGGAGAAGAAGCATATGAGCTGCTTCTTCAAATTATTATTTCTATAGCTATAGTAGATCACTTCAGTATATTCATTTACCTGCTTGCAGTAGATCAGTGACAGACCTGGCCAACGAATGAGTTAAGCAAAGAGAGTTTTGAATTGCCAGTTTAATTACTAAATTTCCATTTTATGTCATAAAATAGCTATGCCAAATTAAGAATAGGAACAATGCTGCATGGATTACATATTTAACCAGCACAACATGGACTGCACTTCCACTGTACATTGACCAAGAAGTATCAACTGAAGAGTTCTCCACACTAATTTCAAGTAGGGATTTTGTTTTAATATCTTGCAGTCTCCTAGCAAGCATGAGAAAAAAATGTCAAGTTTTCCTTTCCAATTATTTGCATTTTGCTGTATCACAAAATGCTAAAAATTAAGGTTAAAAAATATACTGCTTATTCCATTGTTATTTCATTGGGATGGCATCAAATTATGATTTCACTTGTTCATCTGAGCATTTTTTTTGACAGATTAATGACAGAAACCATTTGTTTGATACGGAGTCCTGAAACAATTGATTACTCTTGGGGCAATTAATTTCTCCTGTTCATCTTCAGGGAAAAGAGGAATTACAGTTAAATTGTTAAATAAATAATGCTAAATCTTATTCACTGAGCACATGAATTCTTAAAAACACTTTCTGTTCCAATCAGCAAGTGGTGGTCCATTAATGGGCTGGGTATTTAGTAACATTTACAGAAGATCATCAACTCTTAGAAAGGTATATAGACATGATCACTGAAGGAACTCTGCCTGAGGAAGAGTTTTTTCCCATTTTATACACACAGCATTTTACATCATACAAGAGATGCATGATAACAATGTATAAGGATGTCTGAATCTACAACAACAAAGCAACAGGTCCTTTAACAAAAGCATTCCCTCAGAGATCTGATGAAGCTGGAAGAAGAAAGGGCATGTTTTAACTAGAAGAATAGTATATATAAAAGCTAAAACTGAAGCTGATTAAGTAATCTGTCGTTTCTGGAAGTGAGATGAAACAATAGGAAAGCAAACAAAAGATCAAGATTGGGAGTTGGCTCATTGGTACGACAGAGACATCTGCTGACTGACACCAAATTTATTCAGCAGATAAAGCAAAAAACTGTAGTTACAATACTAACAGAAAGTAAAACATCAGAAAAAAAAACAGACTCTTATACTTAATTTTTCAATTCATCAGTATTGCAGTAATATTCTAGAAAATGCTAAATGCAGCTATGGCTCCAGCTCTAGTAGAAGTTAGTAGACACACTCAGCCTTTTTGCTGTTGATACAAAAGGATGCTTAAGTGTCTCTTTGTAAAGTGATGCACAGAAATAACAGAAACTACTATTGCACAACCAGCCAGGAAGGCTTCCCTAGAGAGTAACTGCACACACAAGGACATAAATCTGACAGTCTACGTATAAAGGAAAAGAATGGAAAGGTGAAGAGAGCTGGAAAGCAGTCAGGAGTTGCATCATCTCTTGCACAGAGTACATGTTGAAAAGGCAGGCTTGGACTTTGGAAAGAGGAGGTCTCTCCTCCAGCTGTGCGTCACACTCTGCGTGCACACTTGGCAAATATGCAGGGTCATACACACAACATACCCCCAACCCTTGTCTCCCCTTCCTTCCTCCCAGTGGAAACAATCTGGCCAGATGTCCATATCCAGCCAACCATGCAGCCCCAAGACAAGAAAAGGTTGGAAGTTAGGACACAAGAGTGAAACATCACAGGAAAAACCAGTGAGGGACCACAAGGCAGCTCCCCAGTGCTCTGCAGTGTCTGCCATGGCTCAGGCCCCCATCCACCAAAACTCATAGGCGCGACATAGATGCAGCCCTGAAACTTGGCTCAAATTCTCTTCTGCAATCTGTTCATTATTGTATTGTGTGTCCTGTTTGATCTCTGGAGACTTCTAAAGGCAAACTAATGGGACTGAGATTTGTTTTTAATTATCAACTTTTATCACACAGAAATAGTTGGGTTTATTAAAGTGATTTGAGCTCAAAGACATTGTAGGTTAGGGAGTGCTAGATGTGTTCCCACCCCTTCCCTGCCTGGCATCTGCCTGGGTTAGCAAGGTGAATTAATGGATCAACACATATTTGTCTGGGCTTCTATATAGGTTGCTCCTGTCAAAAAAAGACCAACCCATTTAGCAGTACAAGAACTCCCTTCCAGGTGGCTTTGTGTGTGAATGAATGGGAATGTGAGTGAACACAGCAGTGAATTTCACTGAACTTGATCAAGGAAGGGATGAAGATGGGGGGTGAAATAAAGGCCTGTCTTCAGTTTAAGAGTATGGCAGATTGGTTTCTAACTCCCTGGCTCTCCAGCAGTATATTATGAAAAAGGTACTGTGAAGTGATGGACTGTGACCCCCCACTCTAGGACGGACTTAGTGAAAATGCTGATGCTTCGGTAAATTGTGCTTGCATTCACACTTAACACAGAATCAAGTTGACAGACTTCCAGGAGATCCCTCTTACAGACATGCACTGAGAGAGCTGACACTGGCTCTCATTTCAGCTGGTTGAGGGAGACTCTGAAACTACAAGAAGAAAGGCTCCATGTAACAGTGACTTAGGTACTAAAGCACTTTCTTGTTTTCCTTTTGACACTTTCTAAATTTTGAAGTCCTGCACTTCCTGTTATCCGCATTGTGAAAGCAACTTTTTATTCAGAAAATTTCAGAAAATCAGAAAAATGTTTCAGAAAACATCAGAAAAAGATGATCAAAAGAACAACTTTTTCATCTCTGCTCATTGTTAAGCCAGAGTCCCACCTTTCTTAAGTTGCTGTTCCTTACAGCAGCAAAGACAAGGTGGAGAAAACAGCTGAAGAATCAGTCTCTCTTCCTCTTAGGATCCTAGTTTCAAAGCCTGCAAACTGCTTTCACTCCAAATTAGAATCATTTAGGTTGGAAAACACCTTTAAGATCATTGAGTCCAACCATACATTCATTTTAAAAATGAAAAGTTTGAAACACCAGCTACCCAACAGAAAAAAATTGAGGCATGGGTAGTTCAGGAAAGATGTGTCTGAAAGCATCAGAAGTTTGCATTTTAACACATCAAAACCTTTCAGCCTTGTTTGTGATATACTGAATCTAATCTGTGCTCTCACTAAGTTATCAGGAAGCCTTGTAGCAGTTCTCATTCGGGTGCTTCCTGTCCCGCTTCTCCTCTGGCAGCTGACTTTAATGATCAGGACGTGCCAGAGTTCAATTGCATGGTTCCTGTAACAAAACAGGATAGTCATCTGATGACCAAGTCCCAACGGGTAGGGGAGAGTGAAGCACCTGGATATCACCAAGGAACTTAATTTTGTGATGAAACACAAACAAATTTCAAATCAGGTTTCCATTTGAGTTGACCCAATCTGAAACAGTCTTTGAAACTTTATTTAAAATTTCCAAATATACAAACTTTACTGTCATTAAAATTAAAGTTTTCCTGCAAAAACACATTTTCCAGTTCCATAGAAAATTTCCAATCAGCTCTATTTTTAAAAGTTTTATTTATTGTCAGATAAAATAAACAGACTGAACAGTCTAAAACACAAGGTTACAAACACAGGGAACTGAACATAGAGAAATGTCTCAGATCCACTACAAAGAATGCAGATATATCTGTATTCAAAGGTAAAAACAAACAAACATACCTTACTAAATTAAATATCTCTCTAATCTCTACTGCTCTGAGCACCAATTTCGCCATTCTTACAGACCCACCAACTTCATCCGTTCATTATTACTGAACTCATTAATAGGAAAAACATTGAATCCTACCCCTACCTTTTCTCACATGGCAGGCAGGCAGAGAGAGAGTTTGTGAGGAACAAAACACCATCCCCTTCTGCTCCTCTGAAGGATAAAAATAATCTTTTTTCCTCACAGTAGGGGTCTGTGTACCTGTCAGAAAGGTGCCCAGCTCTGATTATATTGCAGGATGCTTGCCTCATTCTAAACCAGAATGTTTCTTGTACCCATCCACTCATGCCTTCCATATGCGCAGAGGACATGCTCTTACAGCTGTTTTTATGTTTAAGTCTGTAATAAGCATCCTAGTTTATGTTGCAGCAAAGAAAAGAACTGGAAAAAACAACAACCTATTCCTTTTCTCTGCAAGGTATGAGCCAGGAGAATAAAAGATAGGGTTTACGGTACAAGCCCTTGATACATAAATTCTTATTCCAGAACTAATGAATACTGATGCAATTATACAGCAGTCATTAGACTAAGTAAACTCTCTTAACATTCACAGTTCAAAATAACATATTTAAACCTGCCATGAACAATATTATTGCAGAATAATAATTTTTAGCCTAGTGGGATGCTTGCACATAGTTCTCTATTTTTCAGTTTGCTTATGAATTTTTAAAAATGAAGTAACTTAGGTCTTAAAAGTAGATTGCTCAATGAACAGAGGTTCCTGTGCTAGTAGTTGTAGAATGGAAGTAATTCATTAAGAATCTTTGTTAAAGAATAAAACTAGGCACAAGGTTTCAACCAATCTGGAAGGAAAGGGAACACAGTCCTGCATTGTGGACGTCTGACTTGAGTGAAAATCCTGGTTAGGAGACATGGGTCAGCTTTGTTGAGGTCCAAGACTCCCTCTGACAGCTGACTGCACTTTCTGTGGTGAGTCAATTGCATCCAGCTCTGTGAGAAACCCGCAAAAAGTCTTTATATGCTTCAAGACAAAGAAACTGTAATTCAATTTCAACCAAGTTGTGTTCTAGAGTTTCGATAATTTATTTTGTGAATTGATTTGTGCCATAATCAGACTTTCCAGGTTTTGTCAGCATAAAGAGAGTTGGCAGTGCATCATGTGTGTCCACAAACACACACAGCCATTAGGAAATTAAGAGGGAACCATTTACAGTTTGTGCATTTAAGGAGAAAGACTGCATAATATGCACGACATTTGAAAATAGAAGCAAAGATTAACATTTTCATTTCCAAAGTGGTTAAGATATAGGCCATTCTGAAGAACACTCAGGCAACAAGAATATCATTCAACCCCAAACCACCAAATGGCAGACATCTCGCATCAAAGAAAGGGGTAAAATACCTAAAAAGGTGGAGGGCTCCATGGGTCAGCCAGCAGTCCAAATCTGTGATCCTATTAGGATACATTATTAAAAAATTAACAAGGAAATGCAACTGATTTAGAGGTTGGTGTCAACTTCAAAATGAAGAAAAAAGAGAAGCAAAGATGCCTTGAGCGAGGGAATAGTATTTCATAAAAGATAACATGCACCACCACCATTGTTTCATGTGAACCACAAAAAAAAAAGTTTATTTCATTTATCCCTTGAATTAAACAGAGATAGTCTTTTTTCTGCCTGTTAAAGAGTCTCTGGATTGAAAGCCTGTCTCTCAGCGAGGAAGTCAGAAATTTCATCATCCACAGGATAGTGTTAGCTGCTACTGAATATGCTGGTCCTCTTCATGAAACATGAAACTCAGACCCTAAACAGATTTAGAGGGCTGGCAAGGGAATGCTTCACAGGAATTTGCTGCCAGGAAAAACACAGGCATAAACTAAATAGTATTAGGCCAGGTTTTAGAAGAGAAAATATTGCCTCCCTCAATTCGTAGATACTAACTGTCTGTCTGTCAGATCTAAATCGTTGCTCCTGTCTGAAAGAGACTCTAAAAATGGTGCTTTGTGGGCCCACACTTAGAGATCAAGAGATGAGTGACACTCTGGAATGCTATTTATATCTCTATAAAATCAAATAAAAGTTAAGGTAAAAACTATCATCATATTAGGATTCTATACCTGCTTTTAAAAAGGTTTAAAAGGTTGAAAGGCTCTACAAAATGTGCAGAATCAAATTCCAAACTGGCACTTTCAGACATTACAAGAAGGGTACTATGCTCCCTCTGACAGCAGTGCTGGCAGCAAGCAAGATGCAAAAGGCACTGCTGGAAAGGGACTCAGGTACCCTGAGAACAACTCGACACAGCTCTGTCCATAATTTCTCATATCTCCTTAAAAAGGCATTCTTCACCTTTATTTTGCCTGCTTTACTTTGTTTTGCCTATTAACATTGTATAACATTGCAGTATGGCACACAAAACATAATAAAAAGAGTTCCAATCCCAAAGAATTTACAGTAGGTCATACAGTGGAACAGTGATATCACCTAAAGCATTTACAGATTACAAGAAAAAAAATAACACTATGACAAGTTTATTGCAGTCACTAAATTAAGACTTCAGAATACTTGGAAAAGCATTTCATATATGTGACTAAATGATACAGAAAGCAAATATGCTTATTAGGAAGTTCTATAATCATTCTGTGTAGATAGAACAAGACCAAATTATTTATGCTTGGGAAAAAAATCCATTGCTGATCTTGAAAAACCCTAGCAAGAATAAACTCAGCCTTTGCTGAGCACAGACAATGCATGGTTAGCTTCAGACCCATTAAAACATGCTACAGTCCAAAGGCATAGCTACTGGGAGCTGTATTGCTTGCTAATAATAGGTGCCCTTGGAACAAGGAAGATGTTATAAAGTGATCACATTAACTTAGTGTTATTTTTTCCAAGCCAAAATAACCAAAGAAAAACTTGACCTATGGATTCAGATAATCTAGGCACGCTATAAAGCTGTATATTACTATATTGTTGAATAAATGAAGTAAATAGTGAGCTGTGATTGTAACTCTATCATTTGCAAGCCACCAGCAAAGTAAGCTGAAAGTGCAAAAACTCGAGATAAGACAACAACACAAAATACTATGAATTGCTGCAGAAATTTTATTCTGCAAGCACTGTTCCTCCAGGAGAGCTCAAATCAAAATGAAGTAAGGGGAAAGGCAGTAGCTACATGTTTAGAGCTGAGATGATCAAGGCACTGAAGAAGGCGGCTGACAAAGATGCCTTTTACAGAGACAGAAGAAATATCATTAGACCATAATGTCACAGAACCTATTAACAGGTTAACAAGAAAACATTTTCAGGGGATCCTCTACTGGCCTTTACGTTTGTAGCAGCATCAAATCCATACTGTCTCACCACCCATCAAAAACTCCAATACCAGAGTAGAAAGTTCATCTTCAGAGAAACACATTACATAACAAAAATGAAATCAAATGTTTAACTAAATTAAATGTAGAGGGGCACCACTCCTGAAAACCATGATTAGGGGACTCACTACGACCAGAAGACATGGTTCCTGAACTATTTCTACACCACACATCACACTACCTTTGTTTTCAATGGCAATTCTCTCAGTCGCTCTAAAAACAAAAGGAAAACGCAAGAACAGAAACAAGTGTGGGCCCAACAGTACAGAGCAGAGCATGGCAGGTCAATATGATCAATAGCTCTCAGAACAGCTGAAGTGCCCCTGTTTTGGATGGTTATAACTGCTGGTCTTATTCATTGGCTTCATACTGCAGTTTTGCCCAAGAGGAGAGGGGAAAGGAGGCCTCCAGCAAATGAGAGAGCATCGTCACACACAGTTCTGGTTTCATTAGTTAACTGACTATTCTTGCCATGGCTTCCAATTTAACCAGCGTAATTGCTAGAGCATTTGTACTTTTGTTCTACTTGTTTCAATAACTGAAACAGTAACAAGACTCCTTATTTTATATAACTGTCGTGGTTTAGCCCCAGTCGGCAACTAAGCACCACGCAGCCGCTTGCTCACCCTCTCCCTCCCCGGTGGGATGGGGGAGAGAATTGGAAGGGCAAGAGTAAGAAAACCCACGGGTTGAGATAAGAACAGTTTAATAATTGAAATAAAATAATAATAATAATAATAATAGTAATAATAATGATAATAATAATAATAATTGTAATGAAAAGGAGAACGAGAGAGACAAACAAAACCCAGGGAAAAGAAAACAAGTGATGCAACTGCTCACCACCCGCCGACCGACACCCAGCCAGTCCCCGAGCAGCGATCGCTGCCCCCCGGCTAACTCCCCTCAGTTTATATACTGAGCAAGACGTCATATGGTATGGAATAGCCCTTTGGTCAATTTGGATCAACTATCTTGGGCTGTGCCCCCTCCCAACTTCTTGTGCACCTGGCAGAGCATGGGAAGCTGAAAAAGAAAGTCCTTGACTAGTCTAAGCACTACTTAGCAACAACTAAAACATCAGTGTGTTATCAGCATTCTTCTCATACTAAATCCAAAACACAGCACTATGCCAGCTACTGGGAAGAAAAGTAACTCTAACCCAGCTGAAACCAGGACAATAACTCTCCAAATGTTCTCAAGTACTCTATTTCCCATCTCATTTGTAAGGCAAAAAAGGACAGTGGGGGTTTCTATTTTCCATTTAGTTATTTGCTACAATGCCTTTGGGAAGTAGCTATTTTCCTCACTTTGGTTTAAATAAGAGCCCTATTTAAGAGCCCTTATTTGATTTTGAGAATCCTTGCCAAAACAAAACCAAATAATGACTGACTTGAAATACAATTTACTTCCACAATGTAAATTCTATGGAACCCTACAACAAAGTAAAAATAGGGTTTGTGGCCTGTAGGAGAAGCTAAGAGAAGGCAGTTTTCCCCTTCAATGAGAATTTAGTAATAAAGTCTGGTTTCAGGCTCAGGTGCTGACTATAGGAACCTCCTTGAGGCCATGAAGTTCAGCAAGAGGAACTTAGTTCTGAAAAAAGGACTAAATGCCAGAGGTGACAATAAGAAATAGGTGGAAATAAGGTGCCTTGTTACCCTTCTGGGAACTTACTGCTTCAATTTCCCTTCTTGTTGTAGGTAGGATAAATACACCAGAAATTTCTCATTCTCCCCCTGTGTTGCAGGCTCTTCTGAAGTTATTCTGGTACTGTCACAGCACCTTCTAAGAAACACGAATGGCACTTTAAGAGATCCATCAGCCTATTACTAATGGAACATCCTCAACTAAGATTTCTATAGAAATACAGCTGGTATTGGATGTTAATTGCCAAATGAAAAAAAAGATACATAGTCTGAACATGTAATACAAGCAACCAGTTAATAACACAAGTGCTGCTTTCTTCATGAAAATGTTACATCTCTTGTACTTTGCAGCTTACAATACCCAGTTACACCTCACTCTGATATGCACATGACCACGTACATCTTCACAGTCTCCTCTGACTTCATACTGATAGTCCCGCTCTCACAAGAAGAAAGTTGCACCACTTCAAACTTACGTCCTAGGCTGCCAAAGCACCGACCTCCTGGCCGGTGATCAAGTCCACCAGATCAGCTAGCTAACTAGCAAGGAGAGGGACTGATGGCTGAAGGGAAAAAACACACTGCCAAACAGCAAAGGTGATACTGGAACAACAGGCTCCAGAATGGGTCACACTTGCCAGCTCTGAGCCAAAAAGCTCCTCTCTGTGACACTGCAGTGTGAGCATCTGCTCTGATACTGACACCACAAAGACCACCACCTCATGTCTCTTTGCAGACTGATGCTACAGCACGTTACATTTGTCCAAGGCAGTGGTGATAAACCTGATTAAGGTAGTGATTACCCTGATTGAGCTACCCCCCTCTCTGGTACTGAGGGTATCTAGGTAACTACTTCAGACTAGATGCTGAAGTGTCAGTTAGCTAAACCAAAGTAATATGAATTCACTCCTAACCACACGGTCTACTACTGAGACCTATCACCATGATTTTTGTGGTCTATGAGCTTACCAGCTGTGCCATGTTTGCAAACCACAGTTCCTTAGCTGTTCTTCTACAATATTCTGCTGCAGGATATGCAGATGCTCTACCAGTTTGTCCAGTTATAACATGCCCTTTCTCAGACTGAAAACCTGCCATGGAAAATTAACTTGTGAAAAAAGACAGAGTGAGGAAAGCTATCAACCAAATTACTACACCATGAAGATCATGCATATTAGTCAGCAATATTTCCACTCAAGGCCAAGATAAGATAATCCACTATGCAATGGTGCTGCTAAAATATTATTATAGTAGGAGTCAAAGTCAGAAGTATATGCAAGTATCTTTTTCTCTAAACATTAAGAGAAAAAGTAGTTGTGTGAGGCGCCACTGACTTAAAAGAAGAAGATCCTTTAAAAGGGGAGCAATGGAGAAGTCTGGGAATTATTCCCAGAGAACATGCATTGATTACTTGCATCAGTAAAGTCATCCATAGCGAGACTCCACTCTGGTACCAGAATGCCTAAACTTTTTAATGTCGCAAGAGCCCTTCCTTATCAGATTGCTCTTTAATGCAACAACAACAGCATCAACAAAATGCCAAGAAGAAAAGCATGATGCAAACATAGCAGGAAATCCAAGGAGGCTATTGAAGGGTCACCAACATAATCCCTGCAGCTGCTGTGATCCGGCCCTTTCAGAACAGTGATTTAAGGAGCCATAGCTAGGATCTGAAGTGCTGGAGAGTGAGCCACAAACACCAAGAGGCTGAGCAGGCTGAGAGGCCAGTGAGCATAGGCCTGGCTGTGAATGTTACCTTCTTTCCACTTTGGTGCCTTTCTCAAAGCTGTGTTTTGCCCACATGGAGCTCTGAGCCCAGGTGTCTTTCCTGGGTAGGCACTGCAGCTGAACAGACTCCACATTTAAAACTCCACAGGAAAAGGGTGAGGGTACTGAAAAAGCCTGCCTTCTGCATCCCTGCCGCATGGCTACGGGCAGGGTCGCACTGCAGCGTGCAGCTTAGGACCTGGAGACTTCTTGTCTTAACAGGACTCAGGTCAACATCTCCCATTTCTGATGGGAACACTAAAACTACCAGGTTACAGCAAGGTGAAAGAAGGGTTACTTGAACCACAAGCAGGAAAGGAGAAGCTATAACCCACGGAGTGGCAAGGAGCTTGGCTCTGTAACTCAGTGGTTGAGATATTTGCCTGAAAGTGATGAGGATGTAAGTTCAGCCTTTTTCCCACCTAACTCTTCTTCCCCTACCCTGATATCCATGCTATCTTGTTTATTTTTCCTTTCTGTTTAGTTTGTATCTTTCTAATTAAATCCAATGCCACTCCGGGGTCTGTATAACAGAGATATTGCATCAGATGGCCCTGACCCCAAGAACAATGTAAATAAGTATGATGAGCAGAATGGATACAGCAAACACCACATGGCTCCAATATACAGAAGGGTATCACTGTAAGCCCAGTATTGTTATTGCCAGTAATGATAACATAAAGAGGTATTTTTGCTTTTAAAAATACACCTCTCCTCCACTTACTGAGATAAAGTTGTAGAGGGTCCTGAGGTACCACAGAGAAAGGGCTTGTGGCAGACAGGTGCTTGTCTCCTTGCAAACCCTGATCTTGTGAAAAAAGGCCAGTGGGCAAATTCTCCATTACTGAATAAGTCTTCCTCACCAACGTGATGCAATACTAGCTCCATTACAAGAAACCGCTGGCAAAGTCTCTGTCTTAATCCAAAGCTTGACTGATATCTGGAGTAAACACCATGGCAACTCAAGCTACGGACCACAGCCCAGCATGAATGGACTAGAAAATGTGCTAAGCCACACAACTTTCCTGGCCAGTGTTCTCCAGTGATGAATAGCTGTAAAGCTGCCTGTAAAGAATAAGTATTTTAAATGAGAAATCACAGCCAAGGCACCCTCAGGCTTCCAAGTACTGAGGGAAGGACTGATTCAGGTCATTTTCTTTGATAAATCTCAGAACTGATAAATCCCAGAACTGATTAATCCCAGATGAGCCAAATTTCTATAGAAACTAAGAACTTTGAAGTAGAAACAGGACCGATTCAAACACATCCACGTGCCCTGAAAGGGCTTCAAGGTTTGGGTTTTTTTAGCCAGTCCAGCCTTTAGGCAGATGAACTTTCCACAGACATATGGAAGGATTTTAGTCCTTTAAAATTAGAACTAGCTGAGAAAGGATCCAAAGTATTTCTTCAGAAATGCTGTTTATCTCCCTAATGATCCCAGCTGCCAGTGATAAACTGACAATGGAAAATGAATGGGAAATATCTTCTTGCTATGGTTTCAACTTCTTCCCTGAAAAATTAAAGTGGACTGGGGCAACCTTGTAGCTGCTGTTTTTCTAAGTTGGCAGGGGTAAGATTTACAGATCTACACTGTCATTTTGGAAGTATTTTACATTAGAAATTATGACAGAATTTTTCTAGCAGCTAGGAAAATCTGCATGTTTCTCAGACTAGGACCCTGAGTCTGGGTCAAAGGAAGAATTTAAAGTCATTGTTTATGTACAGCCTTCAAGAAATATTATTGTACCCAACTAGCCTACTGGTCAAGCATGAAGGAAAGGGGGAAGCTTTCCTGGGAATATGAATCAGCAAAAAGACTTTTGGAAGGATTATTACTTCAGCGCACAAAGAAAAAGTGGATAGAAATCAAGACTTGCGGAACTACATGCTGGGACTAGACATGATTTTGTGACTTAGGCCAAATGGATTCTAAAATTATTTTAATAGCACAGTTCTGTTCCAAAAGTTTGCAAACTTGGGTTTTGCCAAACATCAAAGGAGAAAAGCTAAAATACTTTCCAGGAATTTTTATGGCTCCAGATTCTTGCTAGCATTTGGAATGACTCCTTGGAGGAAAGAAACCAAACAGAAAAGAGGAGGAAACAACCATTAAACAAAAAAAGAGAACACCCAGCAGTGTGCAGAGGGGGGCCTTTGAGTGAAATGGATTCCTTGTTCCTGAAGGAATTGGTACCATATCTCAATACTCCCAAATCATTCTTGCTAAAGAGAACTTAAATTGCCTTCTCCTCAGGGACCAGACATGATCTTCCAGCTTGACTATAATGCCAGCTAAGGAGCTGTATCACTTCTGCTATGAAAACAAGAGAAAACAAATCCATGGTTTCCCCCAGCCTTGACAGGTGATAATAACCAGATTTCTTCAGTCCTGAGCAGTTCAAATGGAACACGATGAGAAGGAAAAAGCCTACGGTCCTCCCACTCCATCCAGCTGAAGTGGAGGCAGACCAGACCGTGTGATGCCTGTTCCTCTCCCCCACAGCACTACCCTTTCCCAGAAACCTGGGCCAAGGAATAAGAAAGTAAAAGACCCACAGGATCAACACCAAACAGTAACCTTAATAATATGGTTGTGCATTTCATTACTAATTATGTTTCATTAATACACTTCCATGTTTAAGCCACTTGCATTTGTTCACTGTTAACTATATAGTCCAGTGCCAGAAGGCTTCCTGGATATTGCTGTGCTGTTTCACACGCTACTGTGGCCTGCTTCATGCTACACACTATTTTCTGCTGTTATCGAATAGTTTGCTTAAGTAAACTGCAAAAATACTGGTAGCTTCTCGTGAAGGGCCAAGTGATATGTGAAATAATGTCTTCTTGCCAACCTGAAAGAGTAGCATCGTATCTGCATGTCAGCTCTTGCTATTATGGCCTTTTACATATATTTAGTTATTTTGTTCTTAATTAATGTTTATTTATTCCATCTTTTTTTTTAAATGTACACTTAGAATAGATTTCCTTCATAAGATTTTACGTAACAGCTCCTTTTGCTCCACTACCAGTTCTTTTCCATTGCATGTATATCTTCGCTTAACAACACTACTCTTTCAAAACCTCAGGAAATCTTCTGTCACACTGCAGCTGAACTAGCAAGTCTAATATCCCTTTTGCGTTGCTTAGGCAGAAGGTCATGTCAAGGCAATAAAAAACCACTTTACCTTCTTTTCATTTACAAGATGGGAGCGGGTAATTCATCCAGTGTAGCCATTTTCCTCACCCATTGTTTTTGCTAGTCTGACACAGTGCATGCCCTGGAGTTACAAAGCATCTGAGGTTTAATTTACATCTTTACATTTGATCTCTTTCCCTAATACTTTGATATCATGAATTACATTAACATCCTGAACAGGATTACTTTACATCTATACTTTCACCCTCCTGCACTGTGAATCAAGCCAGGCTTGCATTTCTTATGGGAGTGACAAGTTTTTACTTTCTGCAGGAGTTTCTGAAGTACTCTCCCAGGGTTCTACTCCCTGTTTTCTAACAACCTTGGTCACTGAAACCTGACACTCAGTTATGGGGGAAAAAATGACAATTTGAATGAAACCACACTTACTCTTGAATGTAGCTTTATTATTTTTTAATTTTGGTTGAGGTATTGTGCAATCCATTCTGTTTTGTGGCAATTCAGTTTTGGAATGTGAGGGTAGCAAAGAGTCCTTCAGACTCACAATGCTTAACCATTTTCCCAGCATATGAAGACATAAAGTAAGTTTGGCAAATCCATACCAAACTTAGATTCAAATAATCTGTGTTCAAAGCCTGTAAAATGAACTATTTATTCAGCAACATTTTCTTTCAAAATCAACTACAATTAAACATATTTCAAATCAACACAAACAGCCAGTTAGCACCAATTCCAGTGAGGTTTTACTGTTTATCCTCTGAAACAATACACAGATAAAAAAAGTACAGAGGTATTTGTCTGAAACTCTTACTCTTTTTGCCACACTTCAGGCACTGCAATAAGAAAGTGGCACAGACAGCACATTTTCAAATGGAGGATTTCAAATGTGTCATCAGACTATATTAGCCTGGATTTTTCAAAGATTTTGTGTTCCCTTGCCTCCAGCACTTACTGTAATAAATTAAAAATAACAAAAAACCCCATCCTTCTCCTATTCTATGAATAAGCAAACACAAAATTCAAAGAAAATTTTATACTAATAACATTAAATATTCCTTTTTTGAACTGTCCCTGTCGGAGGTGTATAATTCATGCTATCATTATGATTAATGGAGCTTTGCTGATTTTTGTGTGTGTGTGAATTATTTAGTTCCTTTAAGTAGAGGGTTTGGGTTTTTCTTGTAAAGCCCAGCAGTGACTATCACATTTATAAAAACTGCTGCATATTCTTGAGCAACATCTACTGTCACATATCCTACTTCATGTTTTGTTAAACATTGAGATCTCAAGAAGCTTTCTTCCCTTCTCTTTAGTTGGTCCTAACTCCGGTTTTGGGAGCATCTGAATCTCCCAAAGTCTGAAAGAGCATATTCAAGCTCAAAGGGTGAGATTCAGCCCTTTTAAACTCTTAGCAGAGTAAGCCCTCTTGCCAGGACTCTTACAGCAGTAAGAGCTAAAGAGCTGATATTTCAGCTCCCACTACACTCAGTGGAGATCTAGTGAATACAGTCAGTAGAGCCTTGAAAGCTCTTCATTTCACCCTAAACCAGGTGGGTCAGTAGAATAGCTTTCTAGATGCCACTGACTTCAATCATTAGATCTCCACTGCCTGCATCCATGTAGGCATTTTATTTGTTTTCATTTGGAGCTGCATCCCACCTTTGAGCATGAGCCCTCCTCTTCTGCTAGACCTGGAGAAGATTTAACACTCATCAGAACTGGCAGAGAGGATCTGCTTTCATCTTCAGCTGAATCCTACCACAATTTTGGTTCTTAAGGCAAATCCTATAGCAGAATGCTAAATCCTATCAGGAAGCAACAGCAGGACTTGTCTCTTCCTTCACACAAGTCAATAACCAAGCTTTATGTGCAACGAGCTGGGGGAGTCCACATGCCCACAGGTTCACAAGTTCTTGTAAAGGAAATTGAGCATTTCAATCACTGTTTAATCAGCAGACCTGAATAGGGCTCATACAAACTGTGCCTTACGTAAAAAGATGAAGCCAGTAACCTAGTAATAGTGTATTCAAATAATTCTTTACAAGACATTTGGAAGAATCAAGAGCTCTCTTAGCTTTTCCACACTATTAAGTTTTAAAATTATTATTGGAGAAATGCTAT
>VYZW01015468.1:51799-80282 GCA_013401315.1 Balaeniceps rex
AACAAGGAGCTTTCTGGGGCACAAAACCACAAAACTTTTGTATCAATCAGCTATGGTCTCACCACAAATTACAGAATATAGTGTCTATCAATCTTCTGTATTTCTCTAACCCACCTATAATTTCAGCGTGGCAGCTTGAAGACTCCCATTTATTGCTAAATTTATTGCACCTGTATCACCCACCAGAATAATTTGAGATTTGAAGAGATGTGCACAAATTGCTCTGCAAGTAATAGGATATAATTCACCTTTGAGCCATCATGATATTGCATGGAGAAGTGGTGTACTAGACTTCAGGTCATTCTTCCTGCACCACCCTCCAAGTGAGATCTTCTTTCAAGAGAAATTTCACATTGTATTTAACAGTTTGCTCACAAATATGCTTGGCATAGCTGTGAATTTTCCCACCTCAAGAAGATCTTGCAGTTTTCCAGGATTTCCTCAAAAACCAAGAGGTAGTCCTTATCCACAGAGTTCTTTGTGTCCTTCCTGGAAAAAAAAATGATGAAAAGGTGTCATGGGAAACAAAATGAATTTTCATAGATCTCACACCATCCGGGCATGCAGAATGACATGACAGACAGAAGAAATAATTTCAGACCATAATGGAAACTCTTTCAGGACTTTTTTGAAAAACATCACTGCACATTGGGAAAAGGGTGGGGTTTTACCAATTACTTCACAAACACTGCGTAGATTTCTGAAGCATCTACTCATACTTTTCCTTATCTGAACCACTAACAAACGCAAAGTCAAAATGCAGGACATGCTGTGCCTTCTTATTATCATCCATTTTAAAAATAACCAGAAATACACAAAGCTTTTGAAGATGCCAGGGAGCAGGAGCTGCAGTCTCTACAAACACAGAATTTTAGTTTTGGAGTCAGTCACCTTCAGTCAATTGCTCTTTTCATTTTACAGTTTTCACACTACATCTATTCAGTCTCTTTATGCACTATAAAATCCTTGTTACACTGGCACTGCTCCTTAACCAGGCACAAACCTAAAAAAAGTTCTCCTTGCTTTTTTATTCTGTTTATAAAAACTGTAATCTCTCTGCAGTCACTGGTGGCTTTGGAAATGGGTAGTTTTATAGATTTTCCACTCTTCCATCAAGTTTTTTCCCCCATGTTTAACAGAGATCATTAAAAGACACAGTGGGTTATAAAAGTTAGTACCTCATGCACTGATGAAATTGCCACCCTTCCCAGCAGTTACGTTGCTGACAGATAAACACTGTGGCGCTCAGAGCACAGGCAGAACACGTGCCTACAGCCCCACCAGACAAGCCCATTTCCTCTGAACAGCAAGGCATTTAAAAACTTATGTTTTTTTAAATCCCTGTCTAAACGAGCAGTTAACTCACAGGCCATGTTGGGCTGGTTTTTTCCTTCTATATCCATCATGTCTCAAGAGTTGCTCTGTGCCGATACTACCAGTGAGGCAAAACTCAACTCTGCAGTTGGCAGTGTCTTCTGTTCTTTACCCAAATGAAATACAAAGGGCATGCCAACATCCAAATCACCCCGTTTACCAACTATGCACACACTACAGCCTAGCTGCCTCTGCATACTGCTGTTCTGCCAGGGCTGGAGAAGCTCCTGAAGTGTGAGAGATGGGAAGCGCCACAAGAAAACCTAACCATTCTCAGGGATGGATCTGGGGTACAGTCTCTGTGCAATCACAAAAGGCATCATTTGAAGATGCTTGCAGAAAGCACAAATGAATTATGAAGCAGGCCTAGCCCAGTGGTCCACAACTTCAAACTAGCAAATCAGTTCATAAACGACAGTTCTCTCTAGAAGCTTCATTGTTCTAGCATTTTGCCCACAAAAAATAATGGTAGAGGTAAAGTACTGAGAAATGGGGAAGAGGCTGGGAGTGGAGTTACAAGAAAGTTCCTTCTTCTTGTAGGGAATTTTTTCTATACCTTTGATCTTTACTGTACCTTTTCTAGTTCTTCTACGTAGTTTGGGGGATGTGGAGACCAGAACCACAAATAGTACCAATACATTGTGGAATTGCACAGTGAAATAATCAAGTTCTCTATTTTGTTCTCCAGTCTTTATCTTGTAATTCCTAAAATTCATTTTCTTTTCTTTTTGATTGCTGCTAAACACTGAACAGATGTTAAAGAGAACTGACCATTAGGACTACTAAACTTCATTCTTGAGCTGTGATAGCCAGCTGGGGGGTCCTCAATGTGCTTGTATAATTGCTTACTCCTTAGTCCTCACTCAAAGTTGAATTTGTCTTCTAGTTTACCAAGTCTCTCCGTGCCATGATACACATCCACACCTCTTCAGAGCGAGTTTTATTCTCACCATTTCCAAATAAAATGACAAAAGGTTTATTTTGTCTGTCTCTTCTTCTCTCCCAGTCCCCTCGCAGGATTAACCTATTTATGAAGGGTGTGGAAATATCCTGTCCTTCTCACCTAACAGTCAAAATTCCACTCCCATGAAACCATCCTGTACTTCACTGGTTAGCTCAGTACCCATATTTTATCAGAAATATCTGTCACAGTCTAGGACCACATCTGCCTCCTTCATATCACTACCAGAAACACATTATGCATCCTCTTACGCAGAGGGAAAGATGTGGATTTATTTACAAGAAGTGATGTCCCAACTGCCACCCATGCACTGCCATCACCAGGCTGGTAGCAATACCTGATATAGGTTTTTTTCTTTCTCTACATTGAACTGCAGGCTGGTTTTAGACAGTTAAAATTTACTAAGGTCACTGTCCATAATGACATGTCTCTCTAAATCAAACTTGAAAACTTACAACAAACACTCATTAGTTCAATCCCAGCAAAGTCTCTCTTTTAAAACCACCCTTTAAAACCATCCTTTCAAACCATCCTTTCCTATACTGCTAAGTGATTTTTCACCAGAGAATATTTGTTTTATCCTTGTGATTTTTCCTCATTTCTTTGGAGCTTATAACTGTTTTCTTAGAAAAGGTGTTCTTCATGCATGGTTTCACATCTGTCTTTGCTGACCAGGAAATATCCTTCCCCATCTGTAGCTGAGTCACAACTGCTCTCACACCATGAGTCCATCAGCCCATCAGCACAGGAAAGACATGGACCTGCTGGAGAGGGTCCAGAGGAGGGCCACAAAAATGATCAGAGGGATGGAGCACCTCTCCTATGAAGAAAGGCTGAGAGAGTTGGGGTTGTTCAGCCTGCAGAAGAGAAGGCTCCAGGGAGACCTTATTGCAGCATTTCAGTACTTAAACGGGGCTTAAAAGAAAGACGGGGACAAACTTTTTTAGCAGGGCCTGTTGCAATAGGACCAGGGGTAATGGTTTTAAACTAAAAGAGGGTAGATTCAGACTAGATATGAGGAAGAAATTTTTTACGATGAGGGTGGTGAAACACTGGCACAGGTTGCCCAGAGAGGTGGTAGATGCCCCATCCCTGGAAACATTCAAGGTCAGGTTGGATGGGGCTCTGAGCAACCTGATCTAGTTGAAGATGTCCCTGCTCACTGCAGGGGGGGTTGGACTAGATAACCTTTAAAGGTCGTTTCCAGCCTAAACTATTCTATGATTCTCAAAGACGTTGTTTGACACCAAAGGCTTAAGACATTCAGTTTTCTCTCTCAGGCTCTTTACTTAAATAATCAAGGATTTCTGTTGTCTCATTTACCTTGTCCAGCTTCTTAAAAGGACAGGTTCAATCCTTTCATCTAACTGCATCATTTCTGTGTCTGTCACTGTCCTCAACTGTTTCTCTTAGCTGTCCCTTATTTGACATTCTTGCCCACATGACATATTTTACTTTTTTTTTTCCAGTTGGCACCTTTTTGTACTTTAAAGCCAAGTATGAAGATTACACCTCTCTTCAGTCTTCTCCCTCACATTCTTTTGTTAAAACTTTTTATTGGCTGTAGTATCTTGACATTATAGGACTTGCATCAAGTCACAGGAGAAAACTATAAAGAACTCTCCTTCCGTGACCTTCCTCCAGGGCAGCTCTGACAGAACTCCCAGATCTTCTTCATGGCATCAGGCTTAGAGGCATTTGCTGCCTGAAGACCCCTTACTATATGGAGTCTAATTCTCTGTGACTTAAGGGGGTAGTTCTTATGTCTCATATGACATTTTTGTTAGCCCTGAGGTCTTGCAGGATGCTTGGAAAGCTGCTTCAAGGTTTTTCTCATAAATAGAAGTTTCTGGAGCTCTAAGAGGTTCTTGAGACTTCAGTGATTCCAGGCACAGTGCCACAGGGAAACAGTACAGCGCACTAAAAGGAACCACATCATATATTTTCAGCAAAACTAATCCCATCTAGATTATATATCCTCCCAGGTATTTCTATATCTATTCTTGAAGAATTACTTATCCAGTTTTGGGGGAAGAGGAGGATGGTGAGGCAAAGGAGAGAATAGCTTAACTTTGGGCTTTGTCTCCTCAACAGATGTCTTTAGCCACTTCAGCTAATTCTCCTTTACAGAGTGGTTTCCTTCCATACTCTGTTTAACAAGCTGGTTCTCTGCCAGAGTGAATCATTTGCAATTCCCCATCCTTAAAGGAAAAAACTGCTCACAGAACATCCTTGTTGCATCCTGAACCTGGCTGAGGCCACGCACACCCTACATGTGGCAGACAAAGGCTTTGAATCCCACCGCCTGGTAGTTACACACTTTGAACTGACTCCCTGTCTATAAACCTTTTTAGAGCCCTGAGAAAGTCTGCCCAAATGTGCAAGTAGTTGTGCACAACTGTCACGTTTCTCACTCTCACTCAACGGGTCTTGCTCCTCTGTGTAGGAAAAGGTTAGTACATATTGCTCTGAAAAGTAACTTTATCCCTTCACCATATGACAGGTTGAAGCAAAAGCCAAGGTAGACACAATTGCCAGCACTCACACTTTGCTGGTCTTTGTCTTTATCAGATAGTTTAAAACATATGCATTACTGGCCCCTACAGATCTTGCCTTGTTCCAAAGATGGAAACACTGTGATGACACCAACCTTAGTCAACTAAAAATGGTTGGATTTGCCATATTCCCCCAGCATCTCATAACTTCTGGAAAATATAGGAATCAAACTAGCTCAGAATCACTTAGCAATATCACTGTTTAACAGTCTTGGTGTACAGTGCATGTCCAAATCCTTCCGGTTGTTTACAGGGCAGCAACCACTTGTTCCAAAGCAAAGATAACAGAGATACCTCCATAAGCCACTAATACTTACAAAGGCTATATCTCACAGTGCTACACACTGTCCATATTCAAAAATGTATGTATTTCCTGACTTCCAGTGAAAAACTGAAGCTGGACTGCAGACAAATATCAAAACCAGTTATTATTACTATACAAGAATAAAATCACACTTCCTGGTGTTTAATTTTCTTTTCATCAGAACTCATCTGAACTGAATTTAGATTTGCCATTCACAAAAAGCAAGCTGGAAACTCACAGCTGAGATGTGTTTAATAGCTAAGAAACATTTTTTGTTCCAGGTCAAGGTATAACCAGTTTATGAGGTGGTGAAGAAATGAGGAACAAATCCATCTCCTGTACCTTCACTAATCAAATCTCAACTTTGCTAACAAATATTCAAAGACTCAAAGAAACAATTTTCTAAGCTGTCACAAGCAGCAACACATTAAAAAATATATATTCGAAGCCACTGCAAAAAGAATAGATTAAATTGACCCTTCTATCAACCTCAGGAGCGCTAAATTCATGCAGTTCAGCCCCCAAGAATAATTTAACTTTTTATAGATCATGGGATTTTAAGAGAGTAAATTCCAGGTTTTCATTCTTTGCCTAATGTTTTGAGAGACTAAGAAAAAAATGCGTTCAAGCTTTCAGCATTAGCTCAAGGGATAGTAGCCCACTAAAATTCAACCTACAGTTTTCCTGTAATTCCCTGAATCCCAGAACTGACATTCTGATCCCAACAATGCAGCAATACGGAACAAAGAATTCACGAATGGAGAAGACAGTAACATGAATATCTGCTCAAAAACTCCATAGCTTCCATATCTACATCACAGATATAATTGCATCTTATGATGCAACGGTGAATGTTCCCTGACACGTCTACAGCAGGAGCACCTGTAGAGCTGCCACCAGGCAGGTGACAGTGGCCGTAGAGCCAATGCAGTGAGCAAGAGCACTCCAGGCCCGGGACATCCCAGCAGCTCGGGGCTCCTCTCCTCCACTCCCGTTACATGCATACACTTGATAAGTGCTCTGACAGCCACAGCCCCCTCCTGAAGTATCCGGCATTTGAACATCCCATCCCTCCAAAAACCCGGTTAGCGGATGCGCTGCTTGACCTGAGCAACTGGCATTCATCCGCAGGTTTGCGCGGCGTTAACAGGAGAGGAGGCGAAGGGGAGGGAAGTACTCGGGGAGAGCCGGTCCCCGCGCCCTACAGCCCCTCGCAAGCACCTGAACCCCGCGAGGGCCGGCGCCCAACGCGAGTTCCCCTCCCGGCCCCCGCTCCCCAGGCTGGGGAGCCGGGCAGACCCCAGCGAGGCACCCCGCCGCCTCCGCCGGGGAGCCGGCAGCCGCTCCGCCCGTGCCCTCCGTGGCCCCGGCCCCGGCAGTCGCGGNCGCAAAGTCCTCTGAACCGCTGCGGGAGTGAGAGAAAAGAACGGCCGGCGACAGCAGGCTGAGCGAGAGCTGAGCGATTACAGCCGCTTGAGGTCCCAGCTTATCCCAAACTGCCGGGATGTTTTGCCCCTACATCCACATGATGTGACACACGCAGCATAGAGCTGTGGCTGTTCCTGTCTCACTGGGAAAAAAATCTCGACCCGGGACTCCACAACACTGGGGTAAAAATAGCAAAACAAAACCCTTTATCTTCACCGTAAAAACTGGTGTGTTCTCCGTATTTCTTAAAAGCCTATCCCTCAAAATCTTCTCCTGCATACAGAGAGGTGAAAAGGCAGCCTATCTGATTGTAACAACCAAGGCAGATCTAAAACACGCTTGATTCAGACTTTGACTCTCCCTTTTGCCACAAAGGGCTCTGGGGCTCCCCACGCGTCAAGCCCATTGCAGTGGAAACAGGGCTGCTCCACAGCCTCTGCAGGGACCCAGGTCTCCACAAGCACCTGAGCAGAAGTCCCCCGGGGTCTGCTGGAGCCAAGCTCTTCCAGCCTTCCCAGGCTCCATAGGAGGCCATCAGGTCAAATACAGCAAAGCTATAAAAGTAGCACACACACATCCACACCCACATCTGGCACCAAGCATGGCTGGATTTGTCACACTTTCAGCACAAGCTGAACCCAAAACATCTCTGCAAATAGAAACTGCCCCCAAAACAGCAATGCATGGTGCTGAAGCAGAGGGCAGCGGAGGGTGGCATGTCAGCAATGCCACCAATCACACAGCATCATTTCTGAGTGTCCTCTAAGCCACAATTCACAGGCACTGAGCTGAAATTCTTGCTCCTAATTAGCCATATAGTTCCAATAAATTAAAAAAAAATCCAGTTAACTCCCCCTACCTAAAACCATTCTTATGCAGGTTTTTGTACAAAAAATGCAACTATTTTCTTTAGAGTTCACATTTATTCCCATCAAAATATGATAGTGAAACAGAGGAGGGTGCAAATCAAAGCCTTCTCTCCCTTCTTTATTTTCCCTCCATTGAGATATGCATTTATATTAATTTATTACAATTCCTACAAAACAAGAAATCATATAGACTGTTGATGTTACAAGCATAATGATGGGATGGATACAATTCCCAAATACAAGCACATCCCCCAGAAAACTTAAATATTTTTTTCAAAGCTAGTACACACCTGAATACTTGACCAGTTCTATCAACTGGCTTCCAAAAAATCACCACCCTCTGAACTTCACCTTGCAGATATCCAAGCACTCTTTAGCAGCTGTTCACAAAATACTACCATGCTAAACAGTTCATTTCTAGACCTCCACACCGGTTGTTACCAGAGCCTTCCCAGATTTCCTGATCTCCAAGACTACTTCTCTTTATCTTAGTAACTTGCTCCTGCCACGAAGAGCCATGTAGCTTCATCCTCAACCTCTGCAGCTGCAGCAGTCACCACTTGCCTCTCCATATTAAACTTCAGCAGGCAGAAGGTGAAACTTGGCTGCTCAGGTTGTGTTTGAATAGCTGTTCCTTATCCCTCCATGAAAGAGGACTGTATGGAAATACCTGTACATCAATAGTCCATCCTTGCTACCATAATGAGTTTATCAGTGGTTACTGAACACTGGTCTGTGCAGCATTAAGAGAAGACAATGAAGACCCTGATCCCGTGGGTGTCTTTCTCAGCATTAGGATCCACATCAGTTTTAAAGCTTATGCAAAGCAGTGCAGCTGCAGTGCTGCCCCACCTCTCGGGGCAGCAAGGTGATTCAGAGAACACCAGCCATTGAAAAACCTGTAAGAGCAACTAGGTCATGTCCCTGAAACAGCTCATTGAGAGCAGGACCACAGCAACCTTGACCCTGCTTGGGCTGCTGTGCAACCACATCCTTTCCAGTGAAACTGGTCCAGGTGTTCCCTGCTCATTGAACAACAAAAAAGGGCAGAGTCCTTTTAACCTTGCTTAATTAATGCTGTGATTTATCACACGGATCCCTAACGGTTATATTGTACAACTAGGAAAAGAAGCCAAAGGCAGGAGTGTATAGATGGTTTAAGCCAGCTTTGCCAGCATCCAACGCACTTGTGGAATAACAGGCAGGGTGGAGGGCAGGCATCTGACACAGGGTAGGCACCTCCTGCCTTCACACTGCTCCAAGAGCCACACAGAGCACTCTCAGAGTGGATCCTTGGCAGCGCACACCTCGGTTTTGCACTTTCAAGCACGGAGAAATGCTGTTTCACAAACAGAGACTGATGCTGTATCCAATAAGATCTACCACTGGCATCATTAAATGCAGAATTAGGGGATTACTGCACTCCAGTTTCTATCAGGAGTAATTCAATTGAAGTCAATGGTATTTCATGTGAATAAAACAGATGCAAGACTCAAATCAAGCACATAGCATTCATGCATTGTTTGCTATTTATTAATCATCTTTGCACAGTTTTACTTCTTGAAATGCAATTTGGAGGGCCATACAAATAATCTGAATATGGTTTAGGTAATTTCCTTGAAAGTAAAATATCTAAAATTAGCCACTGCGTGAACAAGTCTTTAGACCGTAATGCTGCTGTAGCCAACACCCTGAACTTCTGGGACAGCAATCTAGAGAAAAATAAGTTAGATAGATACTTTTTTTTAAAGCCCTTTGGGAGATGAAGGAGACTATAACTGCTTAGTAAGTTTTAACCAGTGAACAAACCATTGCTATTTAAGCATAAAACATAATGTACAATCCAGTGCGTTGCTTTGAGAAATGTAAAATGTATATACTACTTACAGACTTTGTAGTAGAATTATAATCTTATTTCTACTTTGCAGACCATGAATTTATCACAGACCCAGCATTGTTAACTACCCAGGAGTTGTACATCTGGCAGTTTCATTGAATTGAGTGTATACTTATCAGTCCAGGTATATATATCAATTTGTCTTTCCCTTTTTTAATTAAGATTTGCTAGCTTTTTCTGTGGAAGGATATCCACACACAAAGCCATTGTTTCTCTCTCATGTGTGCTTCACTTTTGGATTTTAAAATCCATGACAGTGAAGATCCTTTTATTCACTGGTGTTGTAGACTCCATTCTAGACCAAGCAAGCCAACACAAACTATTTAGGATATTTTACAGTCAAATCCCGTTAACTTTTAGTCTATTTATGTTTATGAAATAGGAACGCACACTGCTATTTTTAAAATATGGGAGGTGAAAGACATGCAGGTTCTGTAGCCTCAAAATGTCTGATCATTAAATTCCAGCTGTTTTATGTGCTTTAAAATCTTAGAGGGTTTACGACAGCACCTGCCCAAAGGACTCCTCTGGTAAAATGGGAATTAAATTCAGATCCCACCCTTGCATTGTATCTGTGCACTCGACCATTTTCTCCCAAGCACTTTCACCAGCTCTAGTTCCTCTTCTAAGGAACCAAAACCATCCCTAAACTGTAGCTCTGTAACTGTGGTCCATGAACAGCAGGCAGTACACACGCCACTCCAACCTAGCGTGCGGATGCTGTTTGAACTGCCGAGAGAGCCCTCCTGCACACACATGCAGCCGGGACAGCACCAGGAGTTATTGGTGCTGCTGCTGCTGCTGGCGGCAGCGGGCAAGAAAATTAGAGTTGAGGGGTGTCTGCTCTGCACCTGACAAGAACTGGCCCAAGGGAAGAAGTTACTATGAGCTTCAGCCAGCTGAGAATAAAGTCTTCTGTACTGTAGCTCTGGCTTGGAGACCTGTCCTTTCTATGGCTGTAATCAACTTATTTAATCTGCTGCCTGCTGTCCTTCATCCATAACATAGTACTCACAATGTGTTAGAAATTTCAGTAGGATGCACATCATAACTCAGGCCCAGCATGAGATGGCTGGCTTGCCAGTGGCCTGCAAGTCCTCAGAGTAATCAGGCAGTTGTGTTTTTCTTAGGTTTTCCATTTGGGGTAAGTATCTGTAGTGTCTGGAACAAGTTTTCTAGAGTCTTTATATGATCTGCCAAGTCATCTAATCTTCACTGGACGGAAACCAGCACTAGGCAGTGTTGGCTATTGTGCAATATTCAGATCCTCACATTAAATCTCCCCTGGATCTTAAATAATTTCAGAAATTGTTAGTTGGAAGTTCTGTATCCACATTCTAGGTAAATGTGTACAGCTGGAGAGCTATTTTCTGCATAAGAGAAAACAGAAAAAATTGTAAAGTGCTCCAAAGAATCAGGCCATGAACCCACACCAGATGCCTCAGAGTAGCCCATGTCACAGGATGACTACATCATACCCTAACAGCCAGAAGCTGGGTATGTTTGATGGATGGAAGAAGATTATATTTATTGCTTGCCCTTAGGCAATGTGGGACCAAAAATGCTGCAGACAGACCTGGCAGGAGCTGATGCAAAGGACTAACCCCATTTTCCAGGTAGCCATGGATGACCGTAGTTCCTTGTAAAATAAATGGTATTTTTTCCTATGTTTGTAGACAATTACTTATGTAACTGATTTTCCCATTGACATAATTTGAGGTTCTGTTTTCTTATAGGCTTTCACTTCACTCATGCAGTGCTAATAGGATCAAAGTCTCCTACCCATGTGTTCTGCAGTATTCAAGAATAAAATGGTATACATCATGGAAGAATTTTATGGTTTACAGCTTTGTGTGATCTCTCTCATTTGACACATTTACATTTTTCCAATCTAAAATCGAGCTTTAAAAAAAAACAGAAACAGAAACCAAAAGAATGGGATATATCCACATTGTTTCTACTGTTAAAATGTGTTGATGTAACCATCATTTTATTCTCATCATCCACATCTGTTGCATGCCTTGATGTTCCATGAGGACATTACTGAGACCGTCTTTCATTTACCTGAATGATTTTACCAGAGTTTTCACCAGTAGAGGGTCTGTCTCTGCCAAATATAGTAAATGAGGAGACATCTATCATCTAAAGTGATGATTTTTGGATGTGAGTAAGTAGACTATAATAAATGACAATCCATTACCCAAGATAAAGCAAAAAAGATACTGTACACTCTTCCCTTTGAGGCATCTCGGTGATCCTAAAGTCAAGGATCTGAATTATCACTTTAGACTTTCCTCCTGTGCCCCAGCCACGCACATAAAGTGAAAGATAGCAATGTCAAGCAAGGATTGGCAGATTTCCCCGGGGAATATAGGCTAAATATATTACTAAATATTTTAGCGACTGCTTGGGTAAATATTTTGAATTATTTAGGTGGCCAATTAAAGGTAGAAGAGATTCAAGCAAACAAAAGCCTACATAGAGAAATCCTTGTGCAGAACAGGTGGAGTAAAAGCACTTTTCCAGACTAACTACCAAACTCTGTCCATAAAGTTCTGGAATAAAAACAAGTTGCTGGACTACTCTGTCAGTAAATATAAGTAATTCTGTGGGGTTTTTTTTGCTTTATTGTGTGGATAAAATCAAAGCATTCTCTTGATCCCCAACATTAGGTTCCATGGCTTTCTAATTCTTTCTTTAGCAAACTCAAATGGCTAAAATAGGAGCCTAAATATACACATTTCCCAGGCCTGAGAACCACAGTTTTCTCTTATAACCGTACCAGGTTTGAAAGCTCTATGCCATCAAACTTAAGGTACCACCCCCTCTCAGGATACACTTTTGGGGTTACAGAAGTAAATACAATTATACAGTGGCACTAGCAAGAGTACTCAATACTATTGAGTATTTAAATATTCAGTGCTTTTAATGTCATTCTGCAACTAAAGATTTTATTGTACTTACACATATGAACACAATGTGAAATCATAGAATCATAGAATCATAGAATGCTTTGGGTTGGAAGGGACCTTTAGAGGTCATCTAGTCCAACCCCCCTGCAGTGAGCAGGGACATCTTCCACTAGATCAGGTTGCTCAGAGCCCCATCCAACCTGACCTTGAATGTTTCCAGGGATGGGGCCTCCACTACCTCTCTGGGCAACCTGTTCCAGTGCTTCACCACCCTCATTGTAAAAAATTTCTTCCTTATATCTAGCCTAAATCTCCCCTCCTTTAGTTTAAAACTGTCCTGTCACAACAGGCTTACTAAAAAGGCTGTTCCCATCTTTCCTATAGCCCCCCTTTAAGTACTGAAAGGCCGCACTAAGGTCTCCCCACAGCCTTCTCCAGGCTGAACAACCCCAACTCTCTCAGCCTGNCACACTGCTGGCTTATGTCCAGCTTTTCATCCACCAGTACCCCCAAGTCCTTCTCCGCAGGGCTGCTCTCAATCCCCTCATCTCCCAGCCTGTATTGATACCAGGGGTTGCCCCGACCCAGGTGCAGGACCTTGCACTTGGCCTTGTTGAACCTCATGGTTTGCACAGGCCCACCTCTCCAGCCTGTCCAGGTCCCTTTGGATGACATCCCGTCCCTCAGGTGTGTCAACTGCCCCACTCAGCTTGGTGTCATCTGCAAACTTGCTGAGGGTGCACTCGATCTCGCTGTCTATGTCGTTGATGAAAATATTAAACAGCACTGGTCCCAGTACGGAACCCTGAGGAACACCACTTGTTACCAGTCTCCGTTTGGACATCAAGCCGTTGACCACTACCCTCTGTTTGCGGCCATCCAACCAGTTCCTTATCCGCCGAACAGTCCACCCAAATGACACCTACTGGTTCCTTGGACATCAAGGGTTACATACATCCATATATATATATACACATTCTCCACAAGAACCCAGAAAGAAGGTTGATATCATCACAAGCATTCATTCAAAATGTGTTAATTCTAAGCTCAATATTTATTCATATATAGAGATGTTATTGTTTAAAGATTGCAATACAGCATTGTTCAAAGTGGAATGAAAGGACCTATACATACTTACTCATCCACTCTGAGTACTAAATATCCTTTCCAGTGGAACAAAATGCCCTTCTTATCACAGAAGAGGGTTGTGTATTACAACATCTGCAGTGAATCATTTGGCATGAATCTTTCAACAGCACTCATCATTTTTTTCTTGATTGGAATAATGTGAAAAGCTGCTGAAACATGCAACTGAGAAACTGAAGATTTTGGGTTACTACAAATTTAGAAAGTTAGATTTTCAAAGCACTGTTTAGGCATCTAAAGATGAAGAGAGGGGCCTGGCAGATTCAGAAAATAAAACAAACAAACAAACAAACAAAACCAAGAAACCAACCAAAAAGATAAAGCGCCAGATATGCATTGGAAGAAATGGAATATGCGTGCCTACAAAAGGTGTTTTTAAAAACTGTTCTTCTCTATTGGCATGTACCAACATAGTTTGGAAATATGACCTAGTTCAGCAATAACTTTTAAATAGCATAATCTAGAAGGGTATTAGTGAGAAAATGGATTATGACCTCAAAAGCATTTTCTGCAGCGGTTCATAGGGCCAAATATTTTGCTGATAAAAAATACTGCAATAAAATTTCTTTGGGCACTTTGTCGAAAGTTTCTCAGTTTTGTTGCTGAAGACACTTCTAAAAATCTGCAATTAGAAGTGAAATATTTGTGCAAGGCAGCACTAGTATCATAAAAGACATCAGTTTTGTTATAATATAGTTAAATAAAATACAAGAAATAAGAGAGACCAATAATGAATTTGTTCATGCAAAAGATGTTAGGTAAGAAGATGAAAGGACTCTATGTTCATAAATCTAAACTTATTCTTTATTAGGAAAATTATTTACCATAAAGTAAACTAAAGCTACAACTGAGGCTAAACTGCAGTCATGTACACAGAAAAGTGTAACCTATTCGCTCAGTTTTCATGAAGACTCCAACATCTTTTAACAATTTGTTAAAACAATTTGTTTAACAATCGTGTGCACTCTTATTTGAAATTGATTCTTAATCTAAACAGAACTTCACACATATAAAATAGCAATGACTTAAGAAAAAAGATTCATCGTGCAGCATTTCTGATCATTAAAACATAATTTTAAAGATCCAAATAACCTAAGTATCAGTGAATAAATAAATTAATATTATGGGCTTAAATGCATCTATGAATCTAAGCCTACCACTCCCATTGAATTCAGCTGTGGGCAACCAGACTAAATAGAACTTATCTTCCTGGAGAGCAAAAGATTCATCAGCTTTAGTGTAAATACTATCCTAATCAGACTGGTTTAATAATTACCAGCTACCACGAATGAACATTCCTGTAAAAAACTATGAAGAAGCTTAAATCCAAAACAAAATTAAAGTTGCTCATTGAAGGCAAGTTTAACATCACAGTCCTTCTTCATCATGGGATTTTGGCTTCACTGCTGCATGTATTGTTGAGTTTGAGATGTTTTGATGTACCTAATAGCAGTGGAACTTTGATCTGCTCACACAGGGCTAGTGGCATCTGATCTAAGGTTCTTTTCTTGCAACACAATTGTCATTTTAGAGGGGTTTTCCTCCAACAGGTCTTGCTCTATCCCTCCCTTAGGCTGCGGGGCTGGTATCTAGCAGAAAGCAGAGCCTTAGCCAGAGCTGTTCCTGTGCTGGATGGTTTTGGCCTTCAAAACCACGCCTGCCCTTCAATGGTTTTAAAGCAATGGTACAACACTGCTGAGGCAAACTGAGTCTGTCTGCCTTTGACATCAGTATTCTGACTGCCTTTATTGCTGACTCTCTTCCCTCTGCTTTTTTGGATCCCAGGAGGAAATGCCTTTGCACAGCTTCCTCTTAAGTGCTGCACCATATGATGCAGTGCAATACAGTTCACTACTGTTGTCTGAATCAGGGGCTACCACTTTTTTCCATTTTCCATTTCCTGACCACTCTTCTCAGTAAGACCTTTAAGTTTACCATATATATCTCATGATCCTTTCTTCCTTCAAAAAAAATTTCTTTTATCCCATGATTATTTGTGCCCAGCTTTACTGCCCAACAAGCAGGTGACGTCCCTTTTCTGCTCCTAACAACAGCTCTCATTTCTTTAAATACATATAGCCAATAGCCCAGGTTTGCTTCTGTCTCAGAAATTTCCCAGTGTACGTAGCTGGGATTTCCCATCAAATATTGTTGTTTGTCATGACTGTGGGGATTGGCCTGAAAATGGTTCAACAATCCAGGTGAAAATGAATTGGTCAGTCTTCTAAAAACATTAATTGAAAAAATACCAGTTGAATGGCTGACATTTGCCACCTGCAGCATGCATCTCTTGGCTAGGCTAATCACATTATTCATCTTAATTGTAACTTCTAACATTCCCACTCAATGCAGGGTAGCTTTTTTTCTTCTTGAGGTAGCTGTGGTACTGAAACACAAATTGGCTGCTTCACATATCCTTTGTATTGTTGCTTGTAGATTGGACATTTTTGCTTCTAGCTTTTATATTGCTTCCAAATGTGTGTGTATATGCCACTCCATAATGACTTCTTGGTCATAGTGGCTGTGCTCTGATTTTTGGGTTCCTTCAGCTTGAATCCAAATATCTGTCCTGTATTAGTGAATGCTATTACTTTGAGGCAGTATCTGAACATCATCAGCCCTTCATTTGGAAGTGCTTCTCCAGTGTCAGATCTGTTGCTGTCAATAGCATGTTATCTAGGATCCTAAGTCCCACAAGCAATACTGTCTTTAGTGGGGAATTTCATGCCCACATTTGCACGTGGGTATCAGATCTCAACTTAATCATATATGTCTTTTGTGGTTTTTTTTTTGGTCATTCAAGTCTCATTCTGCAGCCATAGTACAAATCATTTGGCCTTTACACTAGCATTTAGGATATTAATTCTGGCGATAATATTTCATTTCTCAAATAATTTCTCTCTCTTCTAATAAACCTTGACCTTTCTTTTCTTACCTTTACCACCCATGGACAACTCTGTTCACACAAGATTAGTTTTTGCTTGCATCCTTGTGCAACTTCCTAGAGATTCAGGATGCATTCTTCATATATGTCTGTTCTTCATCTGTACACCTTTGTCTATTACCGCGCTCATCCTACTAGGTAGGAATCCTGTCAGCACAAGTGCTGCATTGTGTTTCATTTACTGCATATTCTGAGTCTTAAGTGAAAGGATACTGCAAAAAAACATCAGCTTATTATTAAAAGAATAATTTAGTTTTATCTGCTTTGATACATAAATTAGTATACAGCGTCTTCTCCTTTTATGTCCTTCCAGGACCTTGGCAACTGGCTGAAATCTCCACAGAAGTATTCAACAAAATAACAGTTCCTGGTAGTGTAACAATATGTGCCTGAAACATCCTCTTCCCTCCCAAAAATAGCACCTTCAAAGAGAACCGGGTTTCCTAGGAAACTATATAACCTTGTTCTCACTTTTGACCTGAACAATTAGTATTCAGGGAATTTGGATTGATTTGCACTGATGATTAAAGTGAAGCAATACTTTGATGGAATGTTAGTGGTTTACCAGGAAACAAAAAAAAAGAAAAAAGAAAAATCAGGGAGACCTTTCTTTCCCCTCTGCATGTAGTGAAGAGAGAATACCAGGAACCCAGAAAGTCACTACCTCCCCTGGTTCTCAATCTGCCCTTCCACAAATACTTCTCCTTCAGTAATTTTTGTTTTGCCAGCTTCATTTTGCTTTTATAGAAGACAGTCATCATGAGCAGTGATTTTTAAGAGTTCTGTGGTTATCCATCAGCCATTGCTGGAAGCCATCTAATCTCCAGCCTAATATTCTTTAAAGCAGCATAAAGGATAATACAGATTTGGTCTCCAAAACAACTAAAATCCTAAGGCTCTCTGTAATAGGACACAAGTCAAATGTATACAAATGGATTAGCTTCTGAAAAGCTCTATCGGCATTTTCCTCAGGTTTTGCCAGAAATGGCCACCAGAGCCTATCAGCCACCATTGTCCTTTTCTTATACTTTTACAGCAAACTGAGGGAGAGGGAGCCCAAGGCTTTTATGCTCATCTCCTTTTGCCATCCAAGTTGAGGAATGGTGGTTATATCTTTGCTTCTTCCATTCTGATAACAAAGTGAGAATAGGTGATTTCTAATAGTAAATCTATGCTACTTTTCAGGTACCATTTTCCACCCTTTTCTGTTCCTGAGACCCCAGGTGTGACCACTGCTCAGAGTTCTCATTTACCTTATCATTTCCTCTTAGATCCAGTATTAGGAAACTAATGTTTAAAAAAAAAAAGCAGAATAAATTTAGTTGGCATTAAGTTTTATTTGTTTCCCCCCCAGACCCTTTTTAGTTGCCTAGTGACAGCTTGCCTTATCTCAAGAACAAACACACTAAAATAAGAATTTCGGGACTGGTTTGAAGAGGTTTATAATCACTGATCTATATATGCCATACAAGAAAGAAAAAAAAATTACTCTGAATCAAAAAGGTACTGTGTTTTATCTAAAACATATCACAGTACCATGCCTTTGCAAAAATTAACACCAAGTATAAACAACTGTAATCAAATATGAAATAAGAATTGACAGAAGCCAGTTCTGTTTCAGGAATCGTATGTTGTTCGTTGTACATCTGTATGCTCCTAGTAGTATAACACTTAATAAATACAATAAAATGTAAAAATGTGTTTTCTTCTGAAAAAGGAAAAAGGCAATTAGGGATAAAAATTGCAGTTTAATTTAACAATAAATTTGTCTATTTTATAATTTATGCTCAGAATATGTTCTTTTTTGTGCTTTGTTATACTCTTTCACAGTCAAGAATTTTCCTATGAAAATTCTTGGTTGCAACAACAAACCACTTTTCTTCACAGATCTTATAAATACTATGGCTGATTTTTTAGAGAGCCTCATTTGTTTACAAGGTTGCGTCCCCATACAACATGAAGAAAAGCAGCATAAGCTAATGAAAGATTAAAAATACTTGACTATAATGAAGTTGGTTTTAATCTCAGCCTCCTTCTTGTACTTTGACTAAAACAAGTGTTGTTAGTATTGTTTTACTACTTAAGGCAAGGATTGGAACCATGAAAAAAAATTAAAAATTATACCAAAAATGAAGAATTATGAGCAGAAAAAGAATTTGAAGATATTAGGGAAAAAGAAAGACAATTGTTGGAGGGAGAGGAATGATCATGTCTGCTTATTAGGCCAAAACCTAAAGATTTTATTCTGTTTTTATTCAGACAAATCTCCCCTTGACTTTGAAAAATTTGAAACAAAAAGGACTTCAGGATTTTTGTCCTTGCTGCTTAAAGAAATGTGGCAAACTTCAATTCATTTCATAGACACAGAGACTCTATTAATCAGTGGTATCCAGTGTGAAACCATAGTAGTGTGTCAAACAGTTGGTTTTGTACTCTTCATGCATAAAAGCAGCATTTTGAAATTAAGATACTGACTTTTTTTCTCCTCAGCCAGGAGCCAGTGCCCACTGTGGTGCTGTCAGTGTTGGATCTATTTCTTATTTCAGTTTCTTTGGAAACGCTTCGTTGGTCGGTGTGTCCATCATACAGCTACTGTATAAGTAACACCATGCTGAAAGTGTATTATCATTCTTAAGTAGCTATACCTGACTAAATACCCCTGATGAGAATAATTACCTGTTTAACAAGCTTAACTGTCTACAGCAGCATATAGGATTTTTACTGAGACAGTTGATGCAGGGCATTGATAATGAGCAGGACAATATATACTTGCAGGAGACAATTCTATTTGGTAAACTACTGTGGTGGGTTGAGCCTGGCTGGATGCCAGGTGCCCACCAAAGCTGCTCTATCACTCCCCTCCTCAGCTGGACAAGGGAGAGAAAATATAACGAAAGGCTCACGGGTCAAGATAAGGACAGGGAGAGATTCACCAATTACTGTCACGGGTAAAACAGACTCAACTTGGGGAAATTAGTTTAATTTATTGCCAATCAGATCAGAGTAGGATAATGAGAAATAAAAACTAAATCGTAAAACACCTTCCCCACCCCCCCCGCTTCCCGGGCTCAACTTCACTCCCGAATTCTCTACCTCCTCCCCCTCAGCAGAGCAGGGGGATGGGGAATGGGGGTTGTGGTCAGTTCATCACACGCTGTTTCTGCTGCTCCTTCCTCCTCAAAGGGAGGACTCCTCACACTCTTTCCCTGCTCCAATGTGGGGTCCCTACCACGGGAGACAGTCCTCCATGAACTTCTCCAATGTGAGTCCTTCCCACGGGCTGCAGTTCTTCACAAACTGCTCCAGCATGGGTCCCTTCCACAGGGTGCAGTCCTTCAGGAACAGACTGCTCCAGCGTGGGTCCCCCATGGACTCACAAGTCCTGTCAGCAAACCTGCTCCAGTGTGGGCTCCTCTCCCTCTACAGGTCCACAGGTCCTGCCAGGAGCCTGCTCCAGCATGGGCTTCCCAGGGGGTCACAGCCTCCTTTGGGTGCATCCACCTGCTCTGGCATGGGGTCCTCCATGCAGGTGGTTATCTGCTCCACTGTGGACCTCCGTGGGCTGCAGGTGGATATCTGGTCCACTGTGGACCTCCATGGGCTGCAGGGGGACAGCCTGCCTCACCATGGTCTTCATCACAGGCTGCAGGGGAATCTCTGCTGCAGCACCTGGGGCACCTCCTCCCTCTCCTTCTTCACTGACCTTGGTGTCTGCAGAGTTGTTCCTCACATATTCTCACTCCTCTCTTGGGCTGCAGCTGCTGTCATGCAGCAACTTTTCCCCCTTCTTAAATATGTTATCACAGAGGCGCTACCACCGTTGCTGATGGGCTGGCCTTGGCCAGCAGTCGGTCAGTCTTGGAGCTGGCTGGCATTGGCTCTATTGGACCTAGGGGGAGTTTCTAGCAGCTTCTCACAGAAGCCACCCCTGTAGCCCCCCCACTACCAAAACCTTGCTATGCAAACCCAATACAACTACTCTAATTAAGAATATGGAGAGCACAGTCCCCTTTTCACTTACCACCAGACAGCATAGGAACATAGCTCTTTTAGCAAGCAGGGGTTTCTGGACTGCTGTCCCATCTGCTCCTGAGAATGCTAAAGCTAGTGAGTTGGTCCCACAGCTGGCTCTGGGATTGTTTCATGTGAGCCATGAAAGAGCAGGTGCTTGAGCTCTTGTTCCCATATTCTTCCAAAGCTGCTTGGCACCGCAGGGCTTCCGCAAGGCTGGCACCTCCCTGCCACGTGGTGTCCACACACTGAGATACAGAGCACTGACAGCTCAGGCAGAGCATCAACTCACATAAAGGCTGTTAGCTTCACTATAGACTTAAGTTTACAAGTTTACATTGTAAAGATTCTGTTCAAGACCAAAAAAAACCACCACCAAATATGTGATGAGGCTGCTCTTTCAAAACTGCCTCTCATTTCCACCAAAACCTAGCAGCCAAAGTAAGGATGCTGGCAGCACAGTGAAGAAGTTTTCCATTACATACCCGCCTTTCCACTGTCATCCTAATGCATACATTCTCGTTTGTCTTGTGTAACAGAAGCCTATCACCATGCAAAGTCCTTCTCTGAAAGGGGTTTAATCATCCCATTTTTAATGGGAAGTTCTCAGTGCTAAGAAAATGAATGTATTTTCATGGAATCTTCATCAATGTCATGTTTCACACCCTCAGAAAGGATGTTGTAAAATGCTGAAAATACCTACCACGTCTTCAGAAAAATTCTAGTTAGTAGCCAGCTCCATAACATACTGAAAAAAACTATAGTAGTGTCTTAGACAGAAGAAAACTTTTCTGAGGAGTATGTTCAGCACGCACTCATTTTCTCTGAACTCTGGCTTGCAGAGACAAAAATCTCACCTGGTAGGAAAAAATGTGGTGACAAACAACGATAAATTATTCCCTATCTCCTTGTAATCTTTTACGGCTCTGTTATGGAAAAAGTTCTACATATTACTCTAAAAATACATATATTTCTAAATGGCGTTTCAAATACGTTAAAGAAACATTCTGCTCTAATTTGCATCTATAAAAGCATAATTAAATTTAGTAGTGTTTTTAGTGTAGCTGAGGATACAATTCATCCAGAATGCTTAGGGCTCATTTGACCTACAGATGAAGAGAGTGGATCTGAAAAGCAGCCAGAAACAGAACATGAACCTCTAAGGCAGTGACATCTTCCTTCTGCGGTCTGGAGAATAAAACCTGTGATCCTTAAGGACAGATGTTAAGATGAAGAATGGTATTAGCTGTGATTCCTGAGCCTTGTCCCCTTAACTTGACTGATGTGTTCAATCAGTTCTGTCACAGCAGGAAAACTTCTGGCATAGTCTTCTCTCGTGGGCCTCCCACTGTTCCTCCCAAGCAGAGCCAGAAGTGGTCTGAGCTGCCACTGCCCTTTCCTTTCTCCAGCAGTGCCCTTCAGTTGCCCATGGCATTGCAATAGGGAGGGATTTTAAAAATTTTATTTTATTTTTAAACTTGTCTTATGGCTGCAGAGCTTTTGGCACACTCAGAACACATTTTCAAGTGTTTCCCTGACATCATGAGAGCTAGCAGTGCATATTCCAAAAAGCTGAGTGTCTCAAAGCATCATCTGGGTCCAAGAGCTCAGTCTTTAGCTACAAGAGCAAACATCATTAACATCACCCTGGGTGTCAGCAACTGCAAGAAGTGAAGCCCATGTCCCAAGCACATTCTTGTCTCTCCCTCTGGCATGCCCCCAACAGTAGCATCCACAGGGAGACAGGGGAAAGCTGGGCATATCGCCTGATGGTTTCTTCACAAGGATAGGAAGAAAGAAATATTTTACCTGTGAATTTCAAGAAGTATTTATTTTCTTGGTCAGAAGTGGCTGTTACTTTCTCTGCAACCTCCTCAACATACAGAAATACCTCCTTCATGCTAGGGCTTCAAAATACCTAGGGATCATGAGGCACCTGTTTAAAGACTATCACTAATTTATTTCCTTCAGTAAGTAAAAAGTCTACAGTTACAGTCTTTTTTTTGAGCAGAATTTTCACTGTCCTGGAGGAAACAGGGTAAGGAACTATGCCACAATTATCAGAACGAGAATGCCACATCTATACTAACTTAAAAATAGGAAAACCCAAAGGAATAACATTTGCAAGCATCGGCTGATTTGATTTATACACTGCTATAGTCTATAAGCAACATTTTTTAAACCATGTTAATTTTTCACTTTTTCAGCTACCACTAAAGCAATTAGCAGAACTCATTAGCTGAGTGACATTTTACAAATTAATGATTTACTCCTGTAAACTGATAGAAACGCATAGTAAATAAATCTTGATTTAAATGGGATCAGGAAATCACTCAGTCCTGGAATACGTTTAATCAGCGTTCATGGTTTTAAAAACAGAAGTGTTGAGAAAATTATTATCTTCTGTTCCAGTCTAGTTTTTACTCTATAGAAGTAATTTTGTCCATGAAATTATTCAAGGGTAATTTTGAAAAGACAGCAAACATTAAGATTTCAAGTGACTGAAATAATGGCAGTGTGCATATGAAGAAAGGCTGAGGTTCCCTCAGTGGATTTCCATTACTGCAGACATCTTCATATTGTAATATACTCAGAAATAATCCCTTATCTCACTGGAGTAAGAGTAGAATAAGTGAAAAACATCCAGGAGTCTCTACTGTATCCATTGCAATTCAGGGACCTGACTTTTGATACCTGGGCTAGATGACACTTTAGTGTAGACAGCTCTATATCACAGTAAATAGTACATTAGAAGATGAGCTTTAAAATTAAATCTTTTGAGTAAAGTTGGAAGCCTGGCTTTATATTTCATGACTAGCTTTGGGAACAAAGTTGAAGATAAATTCCGTCCCCATTAATCTGAGCGTAGGCTGTGATTGTACCACATATGGTTCCATTCTCCTCCAAGCACTGGCAGAGTGACTGTTTTCAGTAAGGCAGCTGTACCTGCATTTTACAACTGAAGAATAATAGAAATGTTGATTTTGTGGTTTAGTCAGTGGCGAGAAAACTTACTTTAAATCAGTGAGCTTTGGTATATAAATGAGCTTCCTCACACTATGTAGCTATTGCAACCTCAGGTTTAAATAATGAAAGCCATCAAAAAAAATTCTTTTTTTTTTCATTTTCATCATACTATTTATACACTATCCTCCTCCCCAAGGCACAGGTATTTTCCACTCACTCTAGCACTTTGACAGAGTGTTTTGCACAACCTAAACCAATTGATTTTACTTATCTTTTCATCTTACCAAACATGCTATACATATACGGCTCTGTGTTACACATGGAAAGAGTATCTATTTGAGAACAGCTCAAAATACAACCTATGCAATGGGACCCACACAGGTCACAGGTATTGAGCATAATTTCTGCTGAACAGGAGCTCTCAACAAGTCTAAGCACTAAAAGTGAAAATTCTTCTATTTTTATATTGGTACCTTGTTTGTTTCTTCCGGCACAACACACAAAGTAAGTAACTGGCAAAGAACAGTTACTTTGAACCTCTGTATTCTGCTGCTGAATCTAGCAAGTCCCTATTTCAAAACTGAAATCAAAGTGCAGTTGAACATATGTTTCAAGAAACAGTATCACTTCGTAATATTAAGAACTTTTCCCAAACAAGAAATTGCGCTCATAGACATAGTTTAGGGAATCTTCTGATGTACTTTGTCCTGAGGGAAGACCAGTAATTCCAGGAGGACTCCCAAGCTACATAGTAAACAAAGCTAGGACTAAAGTTTTACACATCCTTTCTTTTACCTGAAGTTTTGAATGATACTGAAAATGCTGTTAGGAGTTGCTGAATCTGTCCTGGTAGCAGCAAGGCTACTGCAGCTCCATGTTCTTGGCTTCAGCCAGTAGTGAGGTTGAGCACATTTTCCCAACAGGCACACACTGACATATGCATATAATACACATTACACATGGCCAGCCCCACAGATCAAAACAGAAAGAAAACATAGCAGTCACACAAACACAAATGGCTGATCAGGATGAAGGTCTGCTAGTGGGAAATACATACAGCGTGGACCCCTCCAGCAGCTGGCCTTACACACTCAGACTGTCCAGTAGCTGGCCCATGGATCCCCAGTCTCCCCAGTTGCTGACACTTGAACAGTACAAGCCCTGAGGGCCACAGCCCCACCCCACTTGCTGATGCAGACCCCCCTCACTCCCAACTACCCACACACATAGGCAGAGGAACTCTATGGATACCCCAGCAAGTACCTTTAAACACTTGGCTTACCCAGTAGCTGGCCCTTGGATCCTTGATCTCCCCCCAGCTGCAGGCATCTAGGCAGGTGAACACCCAAAGCCTGCAGCCCTACTCCAGTTGCTGGTACAAAGGAGCCCTCTTGCACACTCCAACACACATACAGACATACACACACACTGTAGATCCCTCTAGTAACTGGCCTTAGATGCTTAGCCTACTCAGCAGCTGACCCGTAGATCCTCTCATCTCCAGTCGCTTTCCATACAGAGACAGACAGATGGGTCTCTTGGTCGACCTCCAGACCCCACGGTCTCCACAGTACTAGGCCTGGATCTCCTGGTCCCGCCAGCAGCCAGCTCCTCCAGTTGTCTCACACACAGAGGCTGACTGAGAGACTCCTAGATCCCACAGTCTCTCCTATAGCTCGTTTGGACTTCCTGGCACCTCCAGCATCCAGCTCTAAGAAGAAAAAAAAGTGACGTCCACCTACAGATAAGACAGAACAGACATTTAGAAGCAAAAAGCACTAGATGGCAGCAGTGCTCAACTCGTTTAATTTGGATACAAAAGTAGAGCAGTCACCTATATTCAGCAATGCGATTTCTATGGCACCTGAGACAGGAATTAAATACTAAAGACAACACAGATAAATCTCACAAAGCTGTTGATAAAATGTGCAGTGAATACAGTAGACAACAGCAGAATCAAGCAATCTTCCAACTTCCCACTGCCATAAGAAAGACAAGAGGAGTAGTAACGTGACAGAACCACTAAATATATTTCTCAGTATCAGAGACAAAAATATTGCATAACTGAGGAGGTATACAATGCTCCTGTTGCATCTCCCACCTCCCACTTCCACGGGGTTGGGCAATGCAATCCCTTTCCCCTCTGCCTGTGGCAGCACTGCCCCGGTACTGCTGGAGAGAGAAACACCCCTCCCTGCCAAGGACTGCTGATATCTTCTGTGCAATTAATGGCAATAGCTAGCGGTTAATTCGGACAAGGCTTAAGCTTCAGATAGTTGAAGGAGAGCTGGTAACATTGTAAGACCCAGTAAAGAAGTGTGGTACTTTCCCCTCCTCCCCTCAATAATTAGGATAAAATCACTACCTAGACATTCAGGTCTCTAACCTGTATTGGTTCCCTTGTGCTATCCTGTCGTGGTTTAACCCTAGGCAGCAACTAAACACGACACAGCCACTCGCTCATTCCCCCTGCCCTGGTGGGATGGGTGGGAGAATTGGAAGAGTAAAAGTGAGAAAACTCACAGGTTGAGATAAGAACAGTTTAATAATTGAAATAAAGTAAAATAGTAGTAGTAAAAATAAAAATATAATAATAATAGTAATAATAATATACAAAGCAAGTGATGCACAATGCAATTGCTCACCACCCTCTGACCAATGCCCAGCCAGTCCCTGGACAGCAATCACTGCCCCCAGCCAACTACCCGCAGCTTATATACTGAGCATGACATCATATGGTATGGAATAGCCCTTTGGCCAGTTTGGGTCAATCATCCTGGCTGTGCTCCCTCCCAGCTTCTTGCTGGCAGGGCATGAGAATCTGAAAAGTCCTTGACTAGTGTAAGCACTACTTAGCAACAACCAAAACATCAGTGTGTTATCAGCATTATTCTCGTACTAAATCCAAAACACAGCACTACGCCAGCTACTAGGAAGAAAATTATCTCTATCCCAGCCAAAACCAGGACATACCCGACCACTAGATGTGATCAAAAGGCATGGCCTGGTGACAGACTGTGCTGCTGCCCTCTGAGCATCAGTGAATACAAGGGACACACCCTGGGTCACCTTGTGAGACACAGAGCACAGACCCCCAGCACCTACAGTTAGCGGCTGCCCTGCAAGGGGATGGTGAAGGCTGCGCTCAAACTGAAGCTTAGATCATATATTTATGCAGATTTAATTTCACATTAAAAAAACCTGCTGACCACCACCCAGAAGTGAAGCCATATAGTGCAGCTGCTCAACAAAAATACCTTCCCTGTGCTCAGGCAATGGCAGAGAAGGTCCATGAGGAAACCAGCCTGCTGAAGGAGACCCCTTTGAAGGCAGCTCATCTTCCTTTTAAAATTCCTCCCCTCAGCAGATCCCCACCCCAGGCCAGCCAGGCACTGTGGACAGCCCCTTGGCAGCACCCAGGGCAGTCACCATTGCTTCCTCCACGACCATTAGCAGAAAAGCCTCTCAGACAGGAGGAGCAGGCCAACCGCCATGTAGCCCCACCCCATCTGCCACTGCTGGCCCTCAGCCACCAGGGACATGGTGCCTCAGCCCTGACAGGCATTGGTGGCTGAGCTGTGACTGTGGCTCTGCTTGTGGGGCCGCAGGGGCAGCTTAGGTTGCAGCCATGCACAGCTGGCGTACTCAAGACATTTCAGCCACAACACGAAGCCAGCAAGAGGCACCCATGTGAGCTACAGTGGCTGCAACCTGTGGTCCTGCAGCACCCCTGCGAGGGGCATGGCCCTGGTGGGGAGGGGGAGCCAAAGGCAACCGTGTACCTGGGGAAGGACGTTTTCATCAGTCTGGATGCTTTTGAGAGCACCCTCTCCCTGCTCTCCATCCCAGAAGAGCTTGAGGCCAAGGAAGCCATTGTCAGCACCACCACCTTCATACATAAGGAAGGGGTCTCGATGGTGGTCAGTGGCTGGGTCTATGTGTATTTCAAGAGCCTTAACACATGGGTCCCATCAGTGGGAGTCACATCCCCCATGCCTGAACTCTCAAACACCCATTGCTGCTACACAGGAGCAGACCCCCTGTGCAAGGAGCTCAGCTGGACCCTTTTTGCTTACAACACCAGGCTCTCAGTCTCCGCACAGCAACATCTTCCTTTCGCAGCATGGGGGTTACACATTTACACACGTCGAGACCAGTACAAGAGAGCGAGGAGTGCTGCTTGGGGTCTACAATTTCATCTTCTGCTGATTGATAGAAGAGGAGAGGATGGGGCAGGAAAGGCAGCAGGGGCCTATTTCAGATACAATGGTACCAAAACCAGCCATATGTCCAACCATAGCTCTACCACCTTCCACCTGCTGCCCAAAGGCCCTGTTAAGCTTTGGTGTATCCAGAATCTTGCTTTGAGTA
The DNA here is from genome assembly GCA_013401315.1 of Balaeniceps rex. Classification (NCBI taxonomy): domain Eukaryota; kingdom Metazoa; phylum Chordata; class Aves; order Pelecaniformes; family Balaenicipitidae; genus Balaeniceps; species Balaeniceps rex. Next base: position 79,539 of record VYZW01015468.1, read on the forward strand.
GTTTCATCGTCCTCTGGACGACAGATACTTTATACTTATATCGGCCAACAATGGCTTGATCATGGAAGAAGTGACTCTCATGCCCTTGGAGACCTTTCAAAGCACTGCCTTCCCTGGCAGCGGTTTCTTACTTATGACTGCTAAGAGGCTCCCAGATTGCAGCCTTGACCCAGGACAGACACCTCTTCTATGGCAGCATCGGCCGGGCCACTAGCATGGTGCACATTGCCGAGGATAGAGCACAGATTTGAAAAACAGAGAGATGCTGTTTGAAGAAAGAGGGTGGCTGACCTTACTTGGCCCTGCGATTAGCAATTTCACTCAGCTGTATGACTTCAATAAATGCAAGCTCAACTTGCAGTTAGCAGTCTGGAGATCTCAGCAGTCCTGCACTGTGGAGATCCTCACGTGAGACTTCTGGAACAAGATCTATTACATTGACATGCATGAAAGTCTGACTTTGAAGGCCATATTTGTGCCCAAGCCCGGCAAAAGGTCCACTCCCTTGGTGACAGCAAGCAACCCCCATGTGCTGGCTTTCAGTGCATATGTAATAGAAGTAGGATTTACATATCATGCAAACACCAAATACCTCTTGCATATAGTTCTGGAGCAGCAGTATTTCTCTGAATTTGCAGATACCTACTTCTGCGATGGCGTACATGATGGAAAGATGTCTACTGTCACTGTGGACATCCCTGACAACCCAATCGGTTGTATTGATGTGGCTCCCCTGCACTTGTT
>VYZW01015469.1:7517-18414 GCA_013401315.1 Balaeniceps rex
GTAGATGCCCTAGCCTTTTTGTGCATCTGGAACTTAGTAGTTTTATCACTTGAACAACGTGGCCTTCTGCCATTGCAACCTCATGCCAAGAAAACCACAGTAATGTATGTTTGGTGCCAGTTGTACAAGTTACACAAAGAAAACTAGTTAGAGGAAAGTTTAGAAAATCTGAATGATTTCTGCAGGGGATTTTTTTTTAACCCTCAAGGCTTAATTAGTAGCTGTTACACAGGTTGTAACAGTGTAGTGCTTGAAAACCTGTTGGATTGCATTGAGACATATGTTTTTTATGGGATGCTTTCATATGCAAGTTTTGATGATATAGTGAAGTTGTTGAAAAATCCAGCAGCGCTTCCTCTGTCAGCTCCAGCTCATGCACACTGCTTTGGATATCAGAACCCATTTTGTTGCGGGCCAGAAAGTTTCACATTTGACTTCTTTTTCTTCATGCAGTTCTTACAGCAGTTTTAATTTTTGATTTGTCACTATAGAAATCTACATGACCTTTACTATAATCTTGGATAGTTGTAGCAGGCACAGTACAATGTATGTTCAAATGTACAAGGTAGGCAAGAATGTCACATGCAGTATAGAACATCTCTGTGCTTTGCCTGGGGAGCTGTTAGCCTACTATGCACAAGAAAGGAGAACAGAGCACAGTGCATTTCACAGTGCATAAGGCTAGCTGAGCACTTGGTAATATTTTTCACTTTCTATCAATACACTATAAAACAAAAATGTTAGTATACATATTTCTAGGCAACAGTTCATTTTTGCACATTGGTAAATATCATAATTCTCTTCTGCTTGTCAAGATGTGCTACCTATGAGCATGGGGCTTCAAAGGAGGACATTTAAAAACATAATTTTCCAATCTGGATTGGCACTTACATGCCCTCCTAAAAGCGAGTCATTGAGACTGCAATTTTGAAATCCTGCTAAAAAAGGCAGTATCTCTCCCTTGACGTGTCTGCGCACTTACTGCTGGAAACCAGTTAAACCAAGGGAATATTTATAGCACCAGTGAGAGAATAAAGTTGGTCCCTTAACTGTGACAGAGCCCATTTCAGTCCTGTCAGCTGTCTCCTTTCTTAGTTGAACATCAGAAAGCAAGTTCCATTCAATGGTGGCTTCATGCTGCTCTGCTGCTAGCCGAGGCTTCAGTCGATGTCAGTGTGAGTCAGTTATTAGACCCTTCTGTCTGTACTGGCTGCAGCTCCTGCTCTTGATCCCTGATCTCTTGCATCTAACATCCACTTGCCCTCTTGATTGTGTAAGGCTTCATGGAAGTTTTCTAGTCCATCTGTGTCCATCTAGGAGATTTTAAGTATATGCTAATTTTATTGTAAATTATTGACAAGATGAATACGGAAAGATCTGTTTGTGTAATGCTTTTGATACTGGAGAAATCTGATCAGACGTTTTCCATCAAGGAAGCCTCTTGTCCTGTTTTTCCCTCTTGGTATGCTTCATTGTGAGTGTCTCCTGCTTGGCAAGTGGTCTGAGAAACTGAGAACTAGCCCCCACAGTGTTCATAGCTGCAAATACATGAGGTGTATTGTATAATCAAGTTTAGGCAGCTCAGGCTGACTTATTACGTTGTTGTCTGCCTGTTTGGCTCTATGGTGGCTATCACTGATTCTTTCCGTGCAGGTTAGGGTGGGGAGGCCCAGTGAACGCCTTCTGAGACATGCTCAAGAGAGCCCAAAGAACAGTATTTAAGGCGGTTGGATATCCTTAATTAAAACCGTAAGTGAATTTCCATAGCTAAACCTAGTAGCAATCCTTCTCTGACCTTTCAGTTATTGTGGGTTGTTATTAGGATTATTTCTAGGATGTTATTAGGAAGATTGTCTTTAGGATTAAGGGCTCCAAGCTCTTTTCCTCCTAAAATGATAACATGTTCTTTTTATTTTGGATTAAGGAAATCACAGACCTGTCAAATCTCATGATTGCTCAAAGTGTTCTGCCATGGCGTCACATCTCATTTTCCTCACCTGCCTGTCCTTTGTCTTAGCCATCCACTATATAACACCCTGCCCTTTCTCCTGCTTTGTGGAACCTGATGGTGGAGGACATGCATGACCAATGTGATCTGTAATTTGTCTGTAGTGGCACCTGGTGCACGGGTTGGTGGAGGGGAAAGGCCACAGTGCTACCATGAAGCACAGATATGGCTTCTCATGAGATCCAGTATTTGAAAGAGACTTTCAGAACTTCTTCAGCAGCCTTTTGCCAAGATCCCTCCCTGTCACAGGCTTGCCAGATCCACTCCTCTATCACACAGTGAAGGCACTGGGACTTGAATATTGGGAAAGAAGCAGCTTGCAAAGACTACAAGAAAACTAAACCAAAACAAACCAATCTCCTTTAGTGAAGACTATGTGAATACCTTCCTTAATAGCCAGAAGTGACTCTGATATAAAATGTTTGCTATGCTAGGAGTCTGAGGGCACAACGCACAGAAAACAGGTACTTTGGCTGCATAAATCGCAGAATTTGAGAATATTACCAGCGTCCCCTGTGCAAATCCCTGTCGATTATCTGTGTTACAGAGAATATAGTTTTTATTTCCCTCCTGCAAACTGATCTTGTACACACTTGTGTGACATACGAACTTTCAAAAAAAATTTGATTTATTTTTTTCAGGTCCAGAGGCTGTTGCGCTGAGACCCTGAGTTCCTCCAGATAGCTGCCAGAAGTTAAATCCAGGCTCTTTGATTCATGACTATCTCTGTTTCCCATTATGCTGAGCACTGATACCCTAAACACTGAATTCTGGGAATTCGATTCTGAACTTCAGCATCTTGGCCTCTCCATCTGTGTGCACATACCCAATGCGTACTATGTCCTTATATGCTCTGAAGTGGTATCTCTGTTTAGGGATTCCTGTCTAATATTTCTGGGACTTGGAATTTGCTCTTTTGGATTCTCTTGGCAGAGAGACCTGAACTTGGTCCTCTGCCTGCTTCCTTTGGCCTTTAACCTTTGCAGTGCTATGTTCCTCTTTCCTGAGACCTGCCTTCATCTCAGCTGTCTGGGAGAACTCTGTGACTTTTCCCGTCCTTTGCCCTCTGGTTTTGCAGGGACTCTGATCTGATTGTGATCTGCACAGGTCACTGATATTGCAGAAAATGGGATTTCTGGGAAATCTTGCGCTTGATGTTCTTTCTTTTTCCATTTCCTTTCCCAAGTACCCATCTTGGCACCTTTGCTTTTCACTTGGCCTCAATTTAATATCTCATGCAACTTCACATTTTGCCCACTTCACAGCATTTAATCTACTTGATGATGTTAAACCAATTCAAAATGTCTTGCAGATCCTTGATTCATTTGTAACATTATGAAAATATCAATATGGAGAACACTTCCTGAAGAGGAATCAAAACAAAAGAGTTAGATACTGTCTTATTGTTTTAAAAAACACTAAATATTCACATCCATTGCACTTGGGCACAGCTTGCTGGAGCTGAAAATGTTCTTGTTAGATTAAACATTGTGGAAAAAGTTCACATGAGATCATTAATGACTCCAACATACAACAGTTAATTTTCATTTCCCTTCCTCTTGAACAAAATGTAGTTTGGTGATCTAAACTGTGATTCATAGAATCATAGAATGCTTTGGGTTGGAAGGGACCTTTAGAGGTCATCTAGCCCAACCCCCCTGGAGTGAGCAGGGACATCATCAACTAGATCAGGTTGCTCAGAGCCCTGTACAACCTGACCTTGAATGTTTCCAGGGATGGGGCCTCCACTACCTCCAGTGTTTCACCACCCTCATTGTAAAAAATTTCATCCTTATATCTAGCCTAAATCTACCCTCCTTTAGTTTAAAACCATTCACTCCTTGTCCTGTCACAACAGGCCTTGCTAAAAAGATTGTCTCCATCTTTCCTATAGGCCCCCTTTAAGTACTGAAAGGCCGCAATAAGGTCTCCCCACAGCCTTCTCTTCTCCAGGCTGAACAGCCCCAACTTTCTCAGCCTGTCCTCGTAGGAGAGGTGCTCCAGCCCTCGGATCATTTTCGTGGCCCTCTTCTGGACNTCCAGCTTCTCTTCCATCAGAACCCCCAGGTCCTTCTCCGCAGGGCTGCTCTCGATCCCCTCATCCCCCAGCCTGTATTGATACTGGGGGTTGCCCTCGCCCAGGGGGGCAACTTTAACCTTCCCTTCCTGGTTGACATACCTGTAGAAGCCCTTCTTGTTATTCTTTGCATCCCTTGCCAAATTCAGCTCCAGCTGCGCCTTGGTCTTCCTGACCCCATCCCTACACAACCGGGCAGCGTCCCTGTACTCTTCCCAGGATACCTGTCCCTGCTTCCACTGCCTGTGCAGCTCCCTCTTGCCCTTTAGTTTGACCAGCATGTCTTGACTCAGCCATACTGGCTTAAGAAGTTATCCTCAATGCATTCTAGGAATCTCCTGGATTGCCTACAGCTCGCCGTGTTACTTTTCCAGCAGATGTAGGGGTGGTTGAAGTCCCCCAGTAGGACGAGAGTCTGCAAGCATGAAGCCTTCTGGAGCTGGAGGAAGAAGGCTTCGTCAGTAGGCTCCCCTTGATCAGGCAGTCTATAGTAGCCACCAACCACAAGGTTCCCTTTGTTGCCTCTGTCTCTGACTCTTACCCATAAGCTTTTGACCTGCTTGTGGCTATTCTTCAGGGACAGCTCTTCACACTGTATCTTGTTCTTTATGTAGAGGGCAACGCCTCTGCCCCTCCTTCCTCGCCTGTCCCTTCTGAACAGCCTGTAGCCATCGATAGCCATCGATAGATTGATTATCTGAACTCTTTCAGTAAAAGTTTTACAGATTTCCTGAGCAGTGTCAAATGACTTTCATCTTGGAAAATGTTCTAGTTTTATCACACCTAAATATATACCTATTCTCTTTCAGAGAACTTTTTTAAAAATAACTCCTCCTGACCACATGTCAATTATTAAAATTGCTTCAGTCTCAGTGAGGAGACTCACCAAGCTCAGAGTGAGATCAGAGCCCTTCATCTGGTATATAAGTACACCTGTAAGTGTACTGTGAAGCCTAAGACACATCCAAGGTCAGCTTCCCTCTCTGACTACCAATGGATTCGACACAAAGCCATTTAAGGGCTTTCCAGGTGCCAATTAGTGTGGCAATTTGGCCTTAAGATGGGCCTCTGCTGCACAGTACTGTAAAGGTTGTGTAGGGGCAGTGTCTCTAATGCTAGATAAAACAGGCCAGGGAGCATTCTCTGCCCTTAGACCAGGTAGTGTAGCCTAGCTCATGTTCACATGGCTAAATTTTCTTTCCCTCTTCAAACACGATGACTGAGCCCAAATGCCTTAATAAGGACATGCCGATACTGTTCTACCCCAAAACTGAGCCCAGGCAGGATGTGGGAGAGCGGGAGTTAGCATGGGTGAGAACTGGGCTGGGAGCATGGTAACACCTACATGGCATTGATGATCACGGTCCAGAACTCAGGCCAGTACCCAACCCTGCTTAGTTTACAGCATGTAGCTACTAAGATTGAAATTCTTGAGTATTTTAAGTGCCATTGTAACACATTGTAATGATGATTACTGTGATGGCAGGGCCGTAACAATGACAATTAGCAACAAGGCTGGCCAGCAAGGAAAAGAACCTTTGCTATTAATGCCTAAAAATTGCCAGCAATAGTAAAGAAACTTCGTGAAGAAAAGGTGTGAATACTTACTCCACTTACTCCATTGGCTTTGAATTGGTTTCATATTCTGTGACTGTGAATGTGTAAGCGGGGTAAGATTGGAAAACCTTTGCTCCCTCATGGGAAAAAAAATGATGACCGCATGGTACCTTTGCCTTAGAAGTGTTGCCCCAGTTTGAATCCCAAGTAGCTTATTTCTGGACTAAAATAGTTTATTCCCATGGAAACTCTGCATTTGCACGTTGCTGCTCTGAGCCAAGTCCTTTCAGGCTTTTGCCTTGAGGTACTCTGCCCTGTACAATTCTGGGCATGTAGCTATAATCCTGTGCTTTGGTACAAACCTTCCTTTTCATTCCTAAAAATCCATGTTTTCTAGCTCAGTTATAAGATGACCTAACAAATATATCTCCTGTAACCTCATCTATTTGTTTAATGGTCAGTGCAGACCAGCAACAAACATCAGAAATGTCACTCTCTCACTTTCAGTTGCAGAGGAAAGAAGCAGAAGCTCAACACATGGAATGTCAGGGATGGACAGAGCAGCATACTCCTAATTAGCATTCCCTAGGTGATTTTCATCCAGTTCATTTTTTTATATCTTGACAGGACAGTACTGTTTTCATAGGTCTCTGATCTGAGAGTCATAAGTGTCAAAACGGATAAGTGTTCTCTTCCTCTGTGTCGTGACTGTTATCTTAATTTATTTTTCTGCTTTTAGAAGAATAATGATCATCCACTTACTTGGGTTAAAATATAAAGACATCTGGGAATTCCAGCTCATATTTTTTGCTGGAAAATTCCAGTTAAAATGTTTTCTGATAAACAGTGGAGTTGATAACAACTTTGAAATATGTGGGTGGGATTTTTAGTAATATTCGATCATTTGGAGGTAAGTTTTATTTATCCAGGAAGAGCTATGAGGAAAGAGGTTATTATGGTACAGCTTTGGTGTGTGATTGTCTTTGGCCCTAATCCTGCGACTTGATCTTTGCAGAGGGACTTTTCTGAATGCTGTATAGAGGCACTTGATACCATGGAAGATGTTTCTGTATCATGTAATGAAACTCAACACGTAGACCTCTGGGGTACTATTGGCCTGCACTCACACATGCAGATGGTGCAGAGATGCTAGCCTCAATCAAGCAATACTGCCAAAGAGCCACTGGTTATGATCAGCAGCAAAAGGGTTCATTGAAGTGAGGCCTAGACTAAAAATGTTGGGAGTCAGTGGTCTACAATGTGCCATATTGAAGATTTTTGTAACACTTTCGATTCCCAGATGAGTTGTTCACAGGAATGGCCAAAGTGTTGTCAAATGCATGGGGACAGTCCTGCAAAGGGGTTTGGCTTTGGCATGGACCTCCTCAGTCAGAAGGCGAAGGTCTTTCCTCCACTCTCCATCCATACACAGAGCCTGTAGAGCTTAGTAATAGGTAATAAATAGTAATAAGTAGTAAGCAGCAAGTAATAAGTAATAATTCCTTCTGTCAAGGGGAATGCTCCTGACAGGCTTGTTCAGAGACTGAAGAATTGGTTTATTCAGCCTGCCCCTGAAGGGAGAAGAGGACAGGAGGGTGCCCCACTGGGAAACTGCAGAGCACAGTCCTGGTGGTGAACCTGAGCTGGATGCAGTGAGCAGTATAGCTGAATGAGTAGAGAGAGGCAACCTTGCCCACAAGCCTTCTTCATCTGGAGCTGGACTGCTAATTTCCTTTCATCACAGGTAGCTCTACTCAGACTATGGCCAAGCAAGGGAATGTGACAAGTGCTAACTTATCACCCATTTGGTGAAGCTGCTAGAAATGCGTGTTTGCAGTTAAGGCTAAGTCAGTTGCTAAGAAAGCAGCTGCACTGGTTTATGCTCTTATAGTCTCTTTGCTGTTTGCTACCCTCTCTCCGCCAGCAGTCACTATTCCTGTAGGTGACCCAGCAGAAAGAAATGTGTACCTGTGCCTCCGCCATTCCCATTCACAGTCTGTCACCTTAGTGAAAACCTGAGTTCTTTGATATTGCAAGCTATCAGGTGCATTGGTAGATGATGTGATTTTGTTTTAGACTTGGTGAGCAGGGTTTAAACTAACACACTTCATGTTTAAATTAACATAAACTTTAAATGACTTTAATTGAAAATCATGCTTTTGGTTAAACTAATGTTACTTCATTGTGAAGTTAAATCCTCAGATTCATATATGAATACTCAGAAATGTGAGCTGCTGTGGAGATTTTTTTTCTTTATTGTGGAATTAAGAATTTGTTGCAGACAGAAGTAACAGGTTTTGGTACTGCGCCATCATAAATGTATGTTACTAGAATCTGTATTGCACCAGATCAAATGCTTCTATGCAAACTGCGAAAATGAGATCCAAGAAAATTGCCTTTATTAAGGTATAAATGAAACCATTTGCGGTACTTACAAAGACATTCCCAACCTGCTTTTGGCATAAAATGTGTCTTTTACAGCCTATCTTGGCACACACATCTCCTGCTTCCCAATTATGAATGCCTTGGGGTGACCAAGTAAGCAATAATTCCAGCTGCTCCTGACAGAAGAAGACACTGCTGCACTGCATTATTTTTCTGACAAATGTATCTTCCCAATGAGCTGAAACAGGCTTTGCATCAGCAACATCTGCAGCAACAGGGATTTAGAAAGTGGGTCAGGTATGTTGATGGATTGGAGAAGGAGAATGGATGAAGGAGGGTGTGTGTGAGCACGTATATAAATGTGGATCTACTTTTGTCTTCATATTTTCCTCCATATACCTAGCTAATTGATTCAGGTCCTCTGGCAGTAGTCACAGAGGGGGCTTTCAGTATAAAATGCTTTACTCGGAGCTTTAGTCACCATGGCTGAAAAATCTGACTCTGTTACGGTTAAATAGTAATTCTTTTTCTTGGCTTGTATGGGGACATTGATTCTCCTTGTAATTCCTAAGCTAGTTAAGGGCAGGATCTAGGTAACACATTGGTTATGCTATTTGTCCTCAGCACTGCTCTTTACTGTTGGCTCTGGAATTGTGTATGTGGAAATGACAGTAGCTTGCTTGAGGTTAAAAAATGTCTAAAATAAGATGACAAATTTCAGGATGGAAAGGACTAAAATCTGCAGACCAAGGATTACAATCAGCTAGAGAAAGAGGTAGATGGAAAACCTGTGTTGTTCTGAGGCTGGTGTTAATATATCAGGCAGCCGGGCGGGAGGACGTATTGTGAAAACATCTGCAGTGCGAAGTTTGATTCGCTGGGGTGAGAAAGGAGATGGTGGAAGCAGCAGCAGCTGCAGTCAGACTGAGAAATCTCTGCTTTTGTTGTTTATTTTAACAGCAATATTGAGCTTATGTTGTGTTGGTGGCTCTGGAGACTGTCTAGTTTTCTTCTCGCTAGTCAGGCAGGGCAGATTTGGAGCACGCTTCCTGGGAGCTGCCCATTAAATTGGCTGATGCATAAACTGGAAGGGCCACCTAGAGGGAGCAGGGATCTTGAAGGAAGCACCTCAGCCATCAAATTTAGTCCTTCACAGTAGCAGGCAGCCCTGTGATAAATGTTTAGTACAGATAAGTCAACAGAAATGCTACTCTGTGTATATCCCAGGAGCCACAGAACACTTCCCCTAAACTTGTAACAACATAAAAGTCCATAATACAACAGGCAGAACCACAAAAGCACACCGCACCACAGGAAAAAAGCAGAAGAGATTGAGGCATTACCAATGTGTTCAGACTCTAAAGTATCAGGAGAATTTGTCCCCTAAAGAAGTCTAGAAGATCCTACAAAGTAAACAATCCCTCATGCTATTGATAGAGACCAACACCTTCCAAGTCTTCCCTGCCAATCTGCTCTGACAGAATTTTTTGGCCCCAAACCTGGCAATGAGCTTAACCCTCAATGCCTGAGCAAGATGCATCATGATTTGGATAGCTGTTTATCCTCCATGCCCATTCAGTTTTCTCACTGGCCTCTATCTTCTGAGACAGCTAACAAGGTCCTCTGTTAGTATCAGTTATGGATATAGTGATAGTGAGACGCACTAGAAACTGACTGGACACAGACTTTCAGACTCGTCTTGTGTTGACCGTTCACCCACCATTACAGAGATCTTGTCAAATCTTGTAAAAAAATATATTCTGAAAATAAACTGACTTTCTTTTCATGTTTGTTTGTTTTCCTGTTGGACCTTGCTGCAGGGTGAAGGAGAAGGGACTCATCAGAGACTAGCACAGGAGTCTTGTTGGTTTGCTTTCCTATGTTGCCACCATATGTGTCTATCTTCTTTTTCACTGTTGTTGTCTATAGTAGCAAGGATCAGATAGAAAATCTGGCTTTTCCTATGCATTTTTATAAATTAAACCCCTCCAGGTGGGACTGCTGTCAAACTAGGTTAACTTTTAGACTCTTTATCATAGACAATGTCTCTTAAAATTACCCTATGGGGTCTCAAGGCCACTAAGGGCCATATTCTTCTAGCCTTTAAACAAAATGGAAGAAAGCAGATGTGTAGACATTGTAAATGAGAAATCAAGAGAAAGCTTCAGCCCATTCTTTACACCAAGAGGTTGTACATAACATTCTGGATAAGGGCACAGCAAAGAGGGGTCTGTGAAAGAGGCCATTAATAGTTATGTTGTCCTGGGGCAGAAACTAGCATTTCAGCACACAAATCACCAGGTACTTTCTAAACAGACGAACTGAACTCTGAGTTGCAAACCTTTGAAAATCTCATGCATAGTTCCCAATAGGTGGGGAAGATTGGGTTTATAATGCCTTAATATACCAAAAGTTCCATATTCTTTTTAGTGCTGAGTAGGTTCTGGAAAACCCCTGAATGCAGTGCTGTTATTTACCATTTTACTGTAACCTTTTTATTGAATTGATTTTTTTGGACTGGTAAAGGAGAAATACTAATTAGCTCTCTCCATTTTTGATAGCTTGCCTTATTATAAAACTAATTAGTGTCTGGCTTTTATTGTTGTGAGAATTAGAATACAGAAAAAAGCCTCAGAGTAACAAAATTAAAAACATGAGATTTTTCTAATGATTTGTGCAGGGTCAGACACTTCTGTATTTCTTCCAACAAACTTTAATTTTCTTTGGAAAGGAAAAAGAAAAGAGAGTACTCTTTGGGATACTTGAAGTTCCGTTACTGCACCCAGTTCTTAAAACTAGCCTCTGAGAAAATGGGAGCAGTAAAGTGTAAAAGATACTCAGGGCTAGAATTGTTAAGCAGAAAAAAGAAT
>VYZW01015469.1:18472-34269 GCA_013401315.1 Balaeniceps rex
TAAACTGAGTAACAATGGACTAGGATTAAAGAATATATCAACGGATTTACAGAGAAGGGTCAAAAATAGTAGCAGTGTTGTCTTTTGATGGCCAAATACTGTAATAAAAAGCAAATGGCCTTAAAGGACCTTTTTGAAAAACTGGAAGTAGCCTGAGATACCTAATTTTGTTACAGGGGGTCAATTTATGTTAGGGGACTATATTATTGAAATTTTATTGAAAAGTTCTAAACTATAGGGATTGACCTTTGAAGAGGAATCAAATAGCTACGTGATTAAGAATTATCTATATCAATATAAGTAGCCCTTTTTTAAAAGGCAATATGCTGATTTGAGCTACTGATTTAGCACTTCTAAATACCAGAGGTAAGAGAATCTGTTGAAGTGATTGTGTTAGTTTTTCTATGTCTGAACTGCCACACTGACACTAAAACTGTGTCTAGACAAACCTTTAGAAATGGGTTGCTTATGTGCAGGATGCAACACAGGTGATGTAAAATTACATATTTTGGTTTTATGTTGCTGTTGACGTTAAATGCTTGAAGAAGATTATGATTCAGGAGGGGACATAACTGGTTTTAATGGACCACAGTTGGTTGTGAAGTATATAATTTAATGGCCTCTTTATCCCTAAATGTGTTATATACCACTCTGTATTGCTTTATGTAAGTAGGCACTAAAGGAATATGTTAAAATGATGCATTTTCTCTTTGTTTAATTTTTAACAGTATGTATGTTTATACATTTTAGGTTTATATACTTGTCAGATATTCCCTATAGTTCGGTTTATTTGTAAAACGGTACTGGCGTGTTTCCTTAAAAAAGGTGGAAGTTCATTTTGATTTCTTTCCATTGCGCTGCTGGCTGACCTTGTATTTTGTGACTCATTTGGCTTCATTCTTTCTGATATGCCTGTAGAGTAAGTCTTTGTATCTGTATTCTTCTGTGTTGTCAAGTACAGAAGACTCTGCAGTCTTGTCATCTCTACTATTTTGAATACAACTGGTTGAGTGAGCAATCACAGTCTGCATTTCTTTACCTGTTAAATCCAAAGAGACCCCAAGAGAAAAGATGTCTTGGTAAAGAATGCCTTACAAGTTTGAATGGAGGATGTCTCAGGAGAAAATCAGTTCTGAATGACTAAATTAAAAAATATTCTTGGAAATAATTAATCTTTCTTCCTGCCTGGGCAGCACGATACCAGCACACCTCATGAAAGAGCCTACAATAACTGAAAGATCCAGGACTTTGAACCATTTTCCTCAAATTGCAACTTTTGGTTTGCAGCTGACTAAGTTTTTCTCTAATTTTCTTCCTAAAAAAATTCTCAAAAATACTGTGTGAATTGCTGTTTTCAAGAGACCAGTTCACATAATCCTGAGATCTAATAGTGCTCCCAAACTGTTTGATGGTGAAATAGCAGCGCACAGGCTCCAGTTCAGCTATTCAGCTGTGAATGTCCTTGCCAAAGTGAAAATGTGGCTGAAAACTGTCAAAAGGCCCTCTCGTTCAAAGTTCTCCTATTCTGTCATTTGTTTACACACTGCCATTTCTACACTGGAAACTCTAGTTTCTTTTTTTATGTATATACTGATCATATTGCAAAAGGTCTGTAGGTATCCATGTCAAAACTCTACTCCAGAATAAAGGTTGTGCTATACTCACTAAGTACCACATCTTATGTTATCAACGCCATCCTCAGATCTGTCCTAGCTTTGCCTCAGCTCTATCAGCAGAAACACCTGGTGCTTTTCATGGGTGCCTTCTTTGGAGGAAGTGGTCTTTCTAGTCCTTAAGAGCAGAAAGAGGGGTTTCAGTGTTTCAGCAACAAGGATAGGCTTTTCTCCTAGTTAGGGGCTGGGACTTCTATTTCATTTTGCTGTGTAACAATTTAAAATCACTGGCTCATTCTCAGTCTCAAAACATGAAATGTACTCCATGTGCAGGGGACTACGCTGGATGCAGGAGACGGGAGTTCAGATCCTCGGAGCGTAGTAGGTAACTTTCAGCAAGACATTGGCATTGACTTGACCCTTCTGTACACTATATTGTCTGTTTGCAAGATGTTTTCTTTAATCTAACAATAGGGACTTTTGAAAAGTTATGTAGGAGCTGAAGATGCTAAGAGGAGTGAGCTGCTTAGTATAATTCTTGTCCTGAGAGGTGCTTATATTTCTTGTTTATCTCCTTTGATCTCAGAAAAGATGGTTTGTCACAAACTAACCTTTTTGCTCACTAGAAAACTGTTGCTGGAGAAATAACTGGAAAGAAAAAAAAAAGTTGCAGACATTGCTCATATGTGCTGTACTGCGCCCAACTCCCAATCATCTCTGTTTCTTGGTCTTCAGTTTGAATTTGCAAGGTCAGCTTGTTGCATACGTTGCCTATTTGTAGCCGATGATGTAGTTCCGTGTTCTGAAAGCTGTGTGAAAACCAGATGAATCGGGACAGCCTTGAATTGCAATTGAATGTGTGTCCGTTGGAAGTAACTGGTCACTTTACTTTCTGCAGGGGGGCCTAAATATTAAAACCACTTCCAGTTATCACAATGACAAGGTTTGGCATAGCTGTGCTTTTTAACCAACAGCGTACAGACAGACTGGCCTACTTAATTTCTGCCTCTGCTATCATGAGAGAGCTGATACAGGCCAGAAGTGCCTTCTGGTTTCGTACAGCTAATACTGTCCTGAAGAAGTTAGTCCTCTCCCTGTTGCTGCTTCGTTTCTCCTGAAAGACAGAGGAGTAGTAAGCCACCTAACTGAAACTGGTTCTCTAATCTACATGCAGCATTTACATTATTTAAAACATGTTACCATTAAAAAAATACTTTGTTCTGGGTGTGGGCTGGTGACATCTGTTTGCTTCTTGCCTGTGCCTAGTCTCTGTATCCCAGCCATGACATCAAATATTACAGTCCCTGCTTACAGCAATTTCATTTTACCTCAGACTTCTTTAGCCATAACAGGTCTTCACACAAATGCAAGAAACGGTGCTTATTGCAGTAAAATTGTACAAGGTAACATCAGATATGAAGATGGCTCAAAGAAGCTTTTTTTTTTCTCCCCAAATGCAGTTTCATACTGCTTGGTGTACACTGTACACAGAATTCTACATTTGCCATGCAAGTGAGTGTTGGAGTCATTTCATTTGCAGAACCCACAGGCTCCTTTTTTGCTAAATAACATTGCTCAATATGGTTCTGGAATTGCCTGCTGTTTTTCATCCTTCTGAATGTTATGTGGTCCATGACTTTTGTTTTGCAATGGGAAAGAATTCATATAAAGTCTATCTTGAATTGATATAAACTTCATTCTTCTCCTGAAGTTTACAGAGATGGGAAGCTCATGCATTAGCCCTCCTTACTTAGTACGGTTACATGCTCTGGAAGACAATGTAGACGTGTTCCACTTACACTCTGCAGTACCTGTATCTGCCTCCAAATGGTATCACACAATGCCCTGCACTGGATGGAGTGTTAGCCCTGTTCAAGTGCATTTCTTGGGCTCATGTTACCTTCTGGTGGCTGCAAGTTACAAAGAAGAAGAATCCTGATTCTGGAAACAATATTCATGCTTTTTATTTTCATAGAATCATAGAATGCCAGGTTGGAAGGGACCTGAAGGATCATCTGGTCCAACCTTTCTAGGCAAGAGCACAGTCTAGACAAGATGTCCCAGCACCCTGTCCAGCTGAGTCTTAAAAGTGTCCAGTGTAGCAGAGTCAGCTACTTCCCTGGGGAGATTATTCCAATGGTTGACTGTTCTCATTGTGAAAAATTTTCCTCTCGTGTGCAATCGGCATATCCCCAAGAGTAACTTGTATCCATTGCCCCTTGTCTCCATGTGACTTCTTGTAAAAAGGGAGTCTCCATCTTCTTTGTAACTACCCTTTAAGTACTGGTACATGGTGATGAGATGACCTCTAAGCCTCCTTTTCTCAAGGCTGAACAAACGCAGTTCTCTCAGCCTATCCTCATATGGAAGGCTTCCCAGTCCTTTGATCATCTTGGTGGCCCTTCTCTGGACCCCCTCCAGCCTGTCCACATCTTTTTTTGTATAGCGGGGACCAGAACTGTACACAATATTCCAGGTGTGGCCTCATAAGTGCTGAGTAGAGTGGGATANTTTATCCCACTCTTCCAGCCTATCCAGATCTTCCTGCAGGGTGGCTCTCCCTTCCAGAGTGTCTACTTCCCCACTCAGTTTAGTGTCGTCTGCAGACTTCATCAGGCTACACTTGATCCCGTTATCTAGATCACTTATGAAGATATTGAATAACGTTGGGCCCAATATTGATCCCTGGGGGATCCCACTTGTGACGGGTTGCCAGTTTGAAAAAGAGCTATTTACCACCATCCTTTGGGTGTGGCCTGTCAGCCAATTCCCCACCCACAGCACAGACCACTTGTCTAAGCCATAATACATCAATTTCTCCAGGAGGAGGCCATGGGGAACCATGTCAAAAGTCTTGGAGAAGTCCAGGTAGACAATGTCCACTGCTCGCCCCCTGTCAACCGAGCAGGTTGCTTTATCGTAGAAGGCCACCAGATTTGTCAAACACGATCTGCCCTTAGTGAAGCCGTGTTGGCTTTTCCCAATCATGTGCTTCATTTGACTTGTGAAGGCCCCCAATGGATTGCTAATGTGACAATTACAACTTTTGCCACAAAGGTATTTCAGGATGGCATATACTTAGCCTGCTCAAAATTTCCTTGTTTTTAATCTTTTGGAAAATCACAACAGTTTTTTTTTAGGTGGGGAACAAACACGCAAGCTACTTTATATGGAAAACCAGGTATATAGGGTTTTCTTAAGATTCCTGGCACTACAAAATGTGAAAGTGGAGAGTTTGCCCCTTCCCTGCTTCGTTACCTCTGCTGTTGTGCTCTTCAGAGTTTATTGTCTCAGAATATCTAGTGAAGCCTGATTCAAAAGTATCTATAAAAGATTTTGGAAAAGAGCCATTGTGGGAGAGTCTAATTGATACAACTGGCTGATGAGTGAAACCCTGTCTTTTTACTAATTGCATCTTCAACTTTTGTAATCTTCATACACGGATTTTATCTCCTAACTTCCAAGACAAACTGAGGACTGATCTTTGATCTGTTCTGCCAGCGCATATGATCATCTGTTACAGCCCCGTGCATGATAGCACTCTGGCTGCAGCAATGTATAGCTCCCATGTGGGCCACGTGCCAAATACCCAGCCTTGAGGAAGAGTCTGCAGCTTGCCTTGAGCATTGTGCTACTTTTGCTACTTCTTTAGCAATATCCAAGCTTGCTAGTTTAAAGATAGCTCATACATGTCCACACTAGCTGCAGTGACCACAGTAGAGCAGTATCTGGTGTTTCTCTATTTTTTCTCTATCCTCTTTCTCTTTCTAGGCTTAAAATAGAACTTTAAGATTCTTGCTTTAAAAAAAAAAAACTATGTGCACTTCTAGCATCTTTTTGTTTATTAAAAAACATCAAGTACAGACACATAATAAGGATGAAGACACCTTGCTTTTATTAGCTATTTTCCCCTAGGCTTCTCTGTCTAGAACACAATGAAACAGGCAAATGTGAATTATATGGCTATCAAAAGATTTTGGTAATGTTATAAACCACAAGAATGAAGCTTGTATAATCTTTTTCTTTGTAATCAGTGAGATCTTGAGATAAAATTAGAGTCTGAGATTTGAAACATCCTCATTTGTTACAATTCTTGAACATGATTTCCTTATTGCTCCTGCTCCCTCCTTTGTCTGCCTGATTCAAATAGCAAACAGAACCCCTGCTCTAATTGGTTGATCATCCTATTTTTAATTTGCAGGTGTGATTTAATCCCTCTGAACTACAGAAGGGGCAAGTGACTTCATAAACCTGAGTAATGAGATTTGTTAAGCATTATTTTATCATAAGGATCTCTCCTAGAGCACATATCTACCCAGGAAAATATTTGATTAAAACATAATGGGTGAAACGGTATGCTGATTCCCAAATCCTGCAAGGTTCCTCCTCCTATGAGGTTTTAAATTCTTTCACCTCCAACCAAAATCAGCATTAGAGAAGGGATATGACACGACCTCGTTTGCCAACATTGATTAAAGGAGAATGTACAAGATATATCAGTTATTCAAAAATAGTATTACAATTTTGAGATCAGGCGCCTCAGGTAGTCTACCCTTTAATAATGTATGTTGCAAGGCTTCTTTTATTAAACAGGGGAATAATAACTGTCAGATCTGTAATTATCATTATTGACTTGAATCCACGAAAGTCAGTCTTGAAAGGCTGCATGATCAAGGGTTGTAAATAGCCCTATTTGGATTCCCCTACATTTTTTTCAGGAAAATATAAATGTGATTTAATAGATTTAAATACGCAACATGGGTATCTAAACTGGGTCTATGAAACCACGAAAGACTTGCCAGCAATTTGAGTGAGCTTCTGTTTGAGTAGCAGGTGGGGATAAAGCTAGCAACATGAGGTTGCCACAGGCCTGAGCGGGATGTCCAGCCCAGGCCTGCAGTGGAGTGGTGGAACGTCTTTTCAGTGCCTCTGACTCTTTTAGGCTGCTGGTTTTGTCTCCTGCTCGTCCTGCCCCTGGCACCACCAGCAGGGACAGCAGTGGGTTCTGGTATTTGACAGCTCCTTGCCCTGCCTCCTAAGGATGCAGGGGCTTTTGCTGCTTGTTAACTGCTCCCCATGCTTTCCTCCACCTTCATAGCATGTGTGACCTTTAGACATTGGAATATGTGATGTCCAAAAGAAGATATGGCCTATGTGTGTCTCAAGGGAATGACATTTGATCACTCTGATATGCAGAATATAATCTCCGGAAAGTGTCCTGTAGCCATATTTTGTTGCTTAAATTCAGTATTCCTTCTGTTGGCTTTGTTGTCTTTGCTGATGCCTTTAGGGTCTGAGCCTCACCTACTGATGTTTTGTTGTTTTGAGCCTTGATGTTCTGAACAATGTGTTTTGCCAGGCAGCTAATGTAATGTTGTTCCTTTGAAGGCATCAGATGCTGCAACTTGAGAGCCTAACTACTTCTTCACTTTACTGTATAGAATGATCAGTCTTCACCTTTGGTTGGCCTCCAGTAGCAACATTATTCCTCTAGGCATCAAAAAGGTAATGAATGCCCTTCAACCTCTTAATGCTTTTTCTTCCCTGTCTCAGTTACCTGCACCAGGCTACTAATGTTTGAGTTCCATAGGTGATGTTGATACCAATAGAAGTAACCATGACGCTTCCATTATTAATGCCCCAGGATGTGATTTTCACAAGTGCAGGGATCCTGCAGCTTTTGTTTACTCCATTTGGAGTTGTGAATCCTTTCTAATTCTAAAAATGGAGCCCACAGCTCCTGGGGAAAAGACAGAGAAAGAGCTAAGACCCTACTTTATGCACCTTCCAGGTTAGATTTGCAAAACTATCTGGTAATTGTGAAAGCTTCCATCTTTAAGACCATCTAAAGGGCCTGGCATTTTTCTAAATAATTTCTAGAAGTTAGAACCATTCATAGGTTGTTAAGGTTTGCATACCAAAATTAGGCAGTTCAAAATCTTTGAGTCTATTTTGGATAAAATTTTTTTCTTGTTTGGAAAGCACCCTTGTTTTGAATTTTGGGGTAATGGAACTGAGAAAAAGTTTACATGCTAACTCCAAAATGAACTCTCCCTCTCCCACTTTATTCTTTCTTCCTTCAGTTAAGGAATGTATTATTATTCTACTGTTCTATTTTAACTATTTGTTAATGGCCATTGGTTTTCTGCATAGTTTAGAGGAGGTTCCTTACTTGATGAAAAGGTTGTGTCTTCATATCACAAACTTCAGGGCGGGGGACAGGTGATGAGAACAGAAAGGGCACTGAGGTGAACATTGCCATATCAACTTTGTGAGCAGAAGAGAGAAGATGCAGGTTCACATCCTGGCAAATACAACAATTTAAGAAGAACGTTAGTTCATTAATGTTTCAATGTAGTGCTCAATAGTTTATGTGCAACACAATTCAGTTGTGTCATCCTGGCTGCTTTCAGAGAGGTAGGTATTACTTGTCAGTGTCAAACCTTTTAGTCTTCATTGCATACCACAGCTCATTATGGGGGATCATAGCTTCAGGTGAGGTAACTTGATTCATTTATACACAAGCTGGGCAAGAAATCCATAAATATTTAAAACTGATGTATATTTACTAGTGTAATATTGCATATAGAATTAGTAGTCTGGTTTGTCTGCCAGAGTTTCAAAGCTTGCAGTTTAATTACCATGTTACCTAAGTCTGATGGCCAGTGTTTTTAATGGATTCATGCTTCTGCCTTTTCCTTCAGCTTCTCCTTAAGCTCTTCTGAGCTCCTTTGTGGCCCAGATGAATTGAAATCTTGTCGGCTTAGTGCACTGACAAATGAAAATAGGTGACTATTGGTGATTGTCTTTTGATATTTCATACTCTGCTTGCCAAGAATGTCTCGTGTACTGTGATCATTTAAAATCCTACACACTCGGGATAGTCATGTTTTTCATAGAGACTGATTGCAGTCAGTTGACAAAGAATATCATCTTGAGCAGATGCTCACCAGTAGCCACCCCTTCTTATATTTACTTAGTACAACAAGAAATAATGCAGTAAGACTACAAAGGACCATTTAGTCATATGATCTGAACTCCTCTGTATCCTATGTCATTAAATTTTGTGCATATACAAGCACTGAGGGCAGTAACCTGCATTTGGTTAAAACCTGTCTTCCAGAAAGACATCTTGTCCCGGTTGGGGAACATAAAACCATTAAGAATTTCTTGGTGCCATTGTTAGCTTGTTCCAGTGATGTATTGTCACCTTAAGAAGAAAAATTGTGTGCTTCATTTGCATTTGTCTGACTTCAGTTTCTACCACAGCTTTTTGTTATGCCATTCTCCACTAGGTTAAAGAGCCCTTCAGAATTCAGTATTTTTTTCTTCATAGAGGTACTTATATGCTGTAATCAAGTCAATCTCTTTGATACGATAAACAGATTGAGCTCTTTAAGTCTCACTTAGCAGCATTTTTCTTCAATTCTCAAATCACATTTTCAGCTCTTAATCTGCCCCCTCTCCAATTTGTCAACATTTTTTTCAAAACATGGGCAGGAACACAGTATAGAAGATTGGTCTCATCAGTGATATATCCAGAGATAAAACTATCTCCCCTACTTCCTACTCCCCTGATGCAGATTAATCCTTCCTGTTATCAGTGTCAGAGAGAGCTTTTATGATGAGTTGGTGACTACAACCCATAAATCTTTTTCAGCAAGTGCTGTCTCCCTCTTGGTACACAGCACCTACAATCCTTCACGCTTGTTACAGGGATTTGGTTATAGTAAATGTATTTTGTCTGACAAGGCCCAGTTTGCCACTCAATTCAGCCTACTTCACGTGGTTGCTTGGTCCTTATTACCTTTACCATTTCTCTCCTCTTTGTGTTGTTTTCAGATGTGACCCCCTTTTCACAGAAACATGCCCATTTGACGAAGGTTCCTTACTGTCAGCTACTTTTTGCCATCAGTCATTTAGGCAAGTCTTAGTCAATTTAGCATGTGCTTCAATGGTATCATGGGGTACGACATTTTCTTTCACACTGTCTTAAAGTGTGAATTACCATCATCAATATGCACTTAACCAAATGAGCAATCTCATCGAAGAATGAATTTAGAAATGTTGGATTAGTACCGGTCTTCATAAAAATACCCTGGAATTATTTCTATTCCTTTCTTTGAAATCTTTTTAAATTAAATCTGTTATTGCCATTATTATTTGGGGTTCTGATGTTGGCCCGTATTTTCCTGTCATTGCAATTGCCCTTTTTTGACTACTGGTATAACATTAGCACCCCTTTGGAATTTCACGAGTATTCCAAAGTTTACTAAAACAGGTGAAAGAGCCCAAATATCTGTTCTGGAACTCGGAGTAAAAGTTATTTAAGTTTGCTTATAGGAGAATGGTCATGATTCCTATCTTTCTTAATTACTAGCAGGCTGGAGCAGTTCTTCATAGTCCCCTTGAGATGCATCTACTTGTTTTTTTTTGTAGTACAGAAGTACTTATTGAACATATTTACATTTTCCACATCAGTCCAAACCCATTTAAGGACTACATTTACCGATCGGCCAGAATCACCACTGAGTTTTCTTTTATTCCTACACACTTAAAATGTCTCATTTGTCTAGCTCTTACAAACACAGAGTTTTTTCCTGCCTATTAACTTCCCTTATCAATTTTTGATATTGTAACTTGTGATTTATATCAGCTGTAATTTATATAATTTCTGTTTGTTTCCTATTTTATTTCTAACTGCCACCTTCGAGCTCTTATGGGAAAGTTACTGCCTTCTGTGATTGCAAAATCATAGTGGTTTGGCCATTTAATAGAGTCTTTAAGAGAGCTCCTTTTTTTGGTATTTTCACCTTTTTGCCTTGTCAGTTCCCCTTACTGTTTTTCTCAGTTTGTGGAAATTAACTCTTTCGAAGCAGCAGAAATACACAGTTTCGATCGGGGCTGTCCTTCATTTACCCATCATGAATGCAATCAGGCCATGATCACTTGTTTGCAGGCACCTACGAACTTTTAACTTAGTGATATCTACCATTTTTATCTATCACAATGAGGTTCAAATATTTATCTCTTGCAGTGTAGGATATCTATTGGGCTACAAAATTACCTTCTGCAAGTTGTAGAAGTTATTAAAGACTTAGTAGAGGCTGCAGTTGAAGCTAGAAAAGGGCTACATTTGTTTCCTCACAAACAAGGAATTAGGATACTATGTGTGAATAAATGTTTGATTCACACCCGAATATTTCACCAGCTTCCAAAAATCTTTGCCAAACTTTAATCAGACCTGAATTTTAATGGAAGGCATGTGCTTTTGGGGGCTTTGGTAGTTACTTTTTGGACACTTTCAGACCTTCCTGTGACAACAGCACTAACGCCTTTTGTCAAAAAGAAAGCTTGTTTTCCTTTTTTTTTTTTTTTTAAAGTTAGCAATTACGAGGAAATCAGGGGATGAGAGTTAAGAAGGCCTGTGTCGCGTTGAATGAAGCTGGTGTCCTGGAATAAACTGGAATAAGGAGGTCAGCCACAACTCACTCGGAGGCCTTAAAATAGCGCTTAGCGGCCAGCGGTGCCAGGCCGGGCTTTGACGAGCGGCAGCGCGCAGGCAGGGTTGCGCGGGTCTGGCAGGCAGCTGCCTGCAGGGACGGCCTGACTGCGCCTGCTGCCGCCCTTCACCCCCCGGGAAGGGTTTTAAGGCACCGGGTCAGGCTTTTGAAGCACCGAAACACACCCTCTCGCAAGCAGCGACGGCAACGCACCCCCAACCTCAGGAATAAGGGCAGCTCCCGTGCATTAAAACCTCTCTCTCTTTATTTGACGCAGCCTCCCCGCCGCCGGTTCCCCTCATACGCAGGGCAGCCGGGCAGGGAAACCCTTGCGGGTGGCTCCCCCCGCCGGTGCGCCCGGCCGTGCCCCGTCACCCCCACCCCCGCCGGAGGAGGCGGCTGGCGGCGGGCCAGCGGCGCCGAGGATATTAATAGGCGGCCCGGAGGCAGCGGCCGGGCAGCTGCGGGTGTGAGGGGCGAAGGCTGCGGGTTCGGCTCGGCCCCAGCGCGGCACAGGACGGCTCGGCGCGGGAGCGGCCAGGGCCACGCCGGGGAGGTGCCTCCCCTCCCCTCTCCTCCTCTCCGGCCCGCACCCGGCTCCCACCGCGAAGGCGAGATGGAGGGTAAACGCTGCCGGGGCTAGAGCCGCCTTCTCCTTCCTCTCTCCCCGCTTCAGCGGGGCTGCGGCCCCAGCCCGCCGCGCCTCAGGCTGCGGGCGCCGGGGCGGCGCGGTCTCGGCCGGGCGGAGGGGCTCGGGGGAGGCAGGGAGGAGGGAAGCGCCTCGCCCTCTGCCTCGCTCGGGGCTTTTAACCCCATCCCTTGCCGGCTTGCGGGGGCTCGCGGAGCCTCCCCGTCATGGCTACCACCGGACCCGGGGAGGAGAGAGACCTCGGGGCTGAGGAGGGAGGCAGGGTCCGTTCGCAGCCAAGGTGCGGGAGGGGTAGGGCTGCCTTCGTGGAGGGCTCCCGCCGGTTCAGGGACTTCCCCAGTAACGTGTGGAGATGAGCAGAAAGGCTGCCTGTTGAGTATCTATCTATAACCTCCTTTTGTTAAAGTGCAGCAGTAATGTAGCCAGAACGGTTTAATAAGGTTTTGCAACGATTATTATAAAAGCATTGTAGCACAGTATTTTTGTTGAAATAAATGGTCTTTAAAGAGCGGTGCCTTTTTTTTTTTTTTTTTTTCAGGCACCAGAAAAAAACAGGCATGGCAATACAGTGATTTGCTTTGGAGCAAAAGGTCTCAGGAAGGAAGAAGTTAATCCTGTTTTATAAATCTGTTATCAAATTAACTCATTTACCTGCATTAACAGGAAGGCCTTGCATCATTACATAATGAAAAATAAAAGTTCACCATATGTTTGTGAAAGTTGGGAACATGGAAGACCTATGGCTAATACAATAATGATACTTCCGTAGAAGCTTGGAAAATGGGAAGAGACTGAATTGTGGTATGCTTAGGCTTTAGGTATGCCATTATTTGCAAGGTTAAGAAATAAGGAATTCCTTGATCTTGTGAGTGGAAACCGGTTGCTAAGTCAGACAATAGTAAAAGTGTTTGCAGATGGCAGTCCTCCTTCCCACAAGATCAATATTCTTGATAAGAGTTTCTCCACTTATCCCAAATTGGGAATCTCTTACGAAAACAGTCAAAAAGGCTTGGGATCTAGTAGGTTTCTTTTAGTTTTACCCTAAGCATGGATGAGATGTTAGAAAAGTTTTTATTTCCAGGTTGAGAAACTCTCCTGGCTTGTCTCCAAAAGTTTAGTGTCTTGCATGCATGGGTGACCTAAGTCATTGGCACTCCATTGGTGGAAAATCTCCAAACAAAAATAATATATTTGAAATTGAGAGAATCTAAGAGCTCTAGAAACTTGATATTTAAGGACAAAGATTCCCTTTTCCTTAATTTGCTGTAAATTGAATGAACTTTGTAAAGTTACATGACAGCTCTAGTATGCAATAGAGTGCACAGTAGCTTAAGGCTGTACTGTACGAGTAGCAGCAGCTCTGAAACTGATTCCCTTCAGATGGAGCTTATCTTAATATTGTCTGCCAAGAAAACACCAAAGATAAGCTTCTAGTGGTCAACAAGACTGAGATCTTGGTGTTCCCTTCAGCTGAGTAATAGTGTTCTTGTTCAAATATTGCCCAAAGTACGCTACCAAAAGTCTAATTTCCTTCCAAAACCATTGGCTTGTGCTGTTGAGACAGAATGAGTCTAGTGATAATATGATCCCCACCCTTGTTGCTGCAGGTTTTTCAGTCCCTCTACCTTCCTCATGAGTAGCATCTATAATTTCTGCCTGCTTTCTTCTCATTAGATATTCTTTAGTCTCCCTGTCCCTTCTTCTTCCCTTTACCTTTGGTGATTTGCTGTATTTTCTGTCTGGTGAATGAACTTCACATCAGTGGGGTGGTGATGAAAGTTGGGCTGCACTGTAGCCTTTGCTGGGGATGTTGATTGTAGCCTGATTATTTGCGGATTTAGGATATGGGGAAAGATTTTGCTTGTTATTCAGGGCCATTGGAGAAATGAGGCTCAGGTTCTTGAGGTGGTAAGGTCTTTGCTGCCTTTTTTCTAGCAAGTGTGCATCCACACTTAAAACTAGATCTTTCTGGGCTGGTATATGCAGTCTTTCTCCTTTCAGTACTATCTCCTTCACTCCTTTCAGTGATTTTATGTGCTCTTAGCTGGATCTTGTTAAGGTTGTATGGGAAAGCATCTGGGAGACAAAGACTGAAGGGCACTTGCCTGTTGCAGCAGTAGTGTTGTGCTTGCTTTGCACAACAGCAGCAGCTGGCAAAGTGGACACAGTTGCAGTGGAGACTCGGATGTGCTTCCCAGTGCATAGAGTTATCCTTGCAGTGGCTGCTGTGGCTGTGAACGCAGTGGGAGCACTCTTGGGCGGTGACATTGATTTTTAACACCCTTAATGTACCTGAAAGTGAGCATCTGTGAGGTACATCTTGCTTGTTGCTAATTGAGCCTAATTTCTCTCAGACATTATCACCACTGTCCACAAGGGCAGCCTTACTGACTGTGCAGGGATGGGTAAGAGGATTATTTAGGCTATGACTCCGCTAACACAAATGATGGCAAAATCCCATGTGTGAGTGGGGACCAAGTTGTAGATTCCTACTCCTAGCTGCAAAAACGTGTCTTGACTGCATATATCCTTCAGTCAGTTGGCATCAGAGTAGCTTTCCAAGGTTGTTTTGGCAGGGAGAAAGCCTGGAGAATTTTGTATTTGGAGGAAAAAAAAAATAGGTGAGATGTTCCCATGTGGGGCATAAAGGCTGAGTCTATTAAGCAGAATCTCAAGCAAGTTGTTACTAGCTCATCAGGTACAACAAATAGAGTCAGAGCTGGAAAGCACAATAGGAAGGGAGCAGCCAGCATTTATGGAATATACTGCTTTTTAACTTTTGAGTTGCTGGCTGCTCAGTGTGTATATGTTAAGTTTGGGGCGTTATGTGGTTTGCATCTGCCAGCAGACTGGGGAGATGAGTCAGCAAACATTTATTTCATGTAAGATGTTGCTGGGTTGCCATCTCAAACAGGTGTAATGTGA
Source organism: Balaeniceps rex (assembly GCA_013401315.1). Taxonomy (NCBI): domain Eukaryota; kingdom Metazoa; phylum Chordata; class Aves; order Pelecaniformes; family Balaenicipitidae; genus Balaeniceps; species Balaeniceps rex. Next base: position 33,163 of record VYZW01015469.1, read on the forward strand.
AGCATGGTAAAACATACTGGAAGTTAGAGTGACTTTAAGGCTCTGGTAATGTGACACTCGGGTTAGTATTTTGGCCAGAGCAGAGGGATAGGATCTCTCCTGTGTCTTAAAATCTGATCTGATAAAAAGGATACTAGGATCTTTGCTAATATCACTTCATCAGAGGAAGGGAAACATAGGTTTGCAAGAAATGAAGTTTGCATCAAATAAAGCCATTCTGTGTGAGTGCATTCATTGTGCTTTAAAATTAGTAAGAATTTTCTTGGTAGTTAATGAACGTTTAGTGAAGAAGCTTAATTTGACATTTGAGAACTTCAATAAATAATTTTCTTTCTTGATTAAGGCATCTTTTAAGCTGTCACTTATACAACCAAGAATTGTCACTTTTTAATGCATTGGGAGATCTTGTTGCATACTGATTCAGCTATTATTGCCTATTAAACAGTTTAGATTTCATGTGCCTTCATTTCCCTGCCCTCAATTATTTTAAGCAGCCTGCTTCTGTAAAGACCGTTTGTATTTCCATAAGCATTTATTACATGTTCAAGACACAAAAAATGGACACATTGAAATACATGTCTCTGACTTCCCCCCCCTCCAGTATTTCTCTGACTTCCCCCCGCCTCCCCTGCCATGGTCAGATTTGGCATAGTCAGTCCTAATGCTTATCCCAAATGTTTACAGAAACTACGTCTTCAGGCTTTGCAAAAATCAAAAGTTAAACGTCTTATGGCCTTTTTTGCTTTGTCTCATGTCACAGACTGTAGAGGTTATTGGAGGTAGTTGTTTGTAAAGCATTGATAGCTCAAGGATACTCAGCAGGACATGGCTAAATTGGGGCCATTTCCCCCCTTTTTTTATTCTCCCATCTGTGCACACGAGTTATCTTATTTTAACATTAATGGGGTTTATACATGTGCAATGAGGGAATAATAAATTTAAAAGGAAAATGGTTGTTGTTTTGTGGCATGTCAGTGGAGGTTGTTTCTGTTGTCTATTGTCAGGGCTAGTCTAAGGGTAATAAAAGGTGACACTGACCTAGGTCAAATGTATGTATGTCCATCTCTATTAACTGTTTCTTGAGTATATGTGATCTTGATTTTTTTT
>VYZW01015474.1:0-15120 GCA_013401315.1 Balaeniceps rex
GTACTAGCACGTTCCCAAGTTCCTTCATCCTCCCCACAAAATAGCTCCCCCAGCACAGTGAGGCCATCAGTGCCAGGGCAAAGCACACAGCCATTATTTGTATTAACATGTTCCCAAGCTCAGCAAAGTAAAGAGATAAGCAGTGCAGCCAACAAACTCCGTGACCCACACATGACCTCGCCGCTAAATAGCTACTGTAGTTATAGCACGCTTAACACAAAACTGCCGTTGTCTCGTGTCCCACGTTGGGTGCCAAAAAAGACTGTGGTGGGTTGACCCTGGACGCCAGGTGCCCACCAAAGCCACTCTGTCACTGCCCTCCTCAGCTGGGCAGGGGAGAGAAAATATAATGAAAGGCTCGTGGGTCGAGATAAGGACAGGGAGATCACTCAGCAATTACCGTCACGGGCAAAACAGACTTGACTTGGGGAAAATCGGTTTCATTTATTACCAATCAAAACAGAGTAGGATAAAGAGAAAATAAAAACTAAATCTTAAAAAGCAACCTTCCTCCACCCCTCCCTTCTTCCCAGGCTCAACTTCACTCCCCATTTCTCTCCCTCCTCCCGCCAGCGCTGCAGGGGGATGGGGAATGGGGGTTGTGGTCAGTCCATCACACACTGTCTCTGCCGCTCCTTCCTCCTCAGGGGAGGACTCCTCGCACTCTTTCCCCGCTCCAGTGTAGGGTCCCTCCCACGGGAGACAGTCCTCCACAGACTTCTCCAACGTGGGTCCTTCCCACGAACTGCTCCAGCGTGGGTCCCTTCCATGGGGTGCAGTCCTTCAGGAGCAGACTGCTCCAGCGTGGGTCCCCCGTGGGGTCACAAGTCCTGCCAGCAAACCTGCTCCAACATGGGCTCCTCTCTCCATGGGTCCACAGGTCCTGCCAGGAGCCTGCTCCAGCGCGGGCTTCCCACGGGGTCACAGCCTCCTTCGGGTACCTCTGCCTGCTCCAGCGTGGGTCCTCCCCGGGCTGCAAGTGGATATCTGCTCCACCGTGGACCCCCATGGGCTGCAGGGGGACAGCCTGCCTCACCATGGTCTTCACCAGGGGCTGCAGGGGAATCTCTGCTCCAGCACCGGGAGCACCTTCTCCCCTCCTTCTTCACTGACCTTGGTGTCTGCAGAGTCGTTCCTCTCACATGTTCTCACTCCTCTCTCCGGCTGCACTTGTGCAGGGTTTTTTTTCCCCCCTTCTTAAATACATTACCCCAGAGGCACTACCGCCATCGCTGATGGGCTCAGCCTTGGCCAGCGGCAGGTCCATCTTGGAGCCGGCTGGCATTGGCTCTATTGGACATGGGGGAAGCTTCTGGCTTCTTCTTACAGAAGCCACCCCTGCAGCCCCCCCGCTACCAAAACCTTGCCAGGCAAACCCAATACCACATCCCTGTTAAGGAAAGTCAGAGGCCTTGGGCACAGATGAAACTCAAATGTCCACACTGAATTGGTTGGCAGAGGTGCGGGCAGGGACGTGGTCTGTACCAGCTAGCGCTGACCCAGGCATTGCCAGGGAGCAGCTCAGGGGTCAAGCAAACTTCATTTTGGAGGCCAAGAAAGTCTTAACATTGATGCGGCCAGACTAAGCCAGAGGTCCAGAGGAGAGGTCCTGGCATGGGGAGGTTCACTAGCAGGGGGGTTTCATCAAAACCAGTGAGTTAGCAAGATTCAACACCAAATTCAAGGTGGGTAATGCTGAAATCCAGCGTTTAAGGAAGGGAGAAATTAAGGAAGAAATTTTTTTACCCTGAGGGTGGTGAAGCCCTGGCACAGGTTGCCCAGAGAGGCGGTGGAGGCCCCATCCCTGGAAACATTCCAGGTCAGGTTGGAGGGGGCTGTGAGCAACCTGATCTGGTTAAAGATGTCCCTGCTCACTGCAGGGGGTTGGACTGGATGGCCTCTAAAGGTCCCTTCCAACCAAAAGCATTCTGTGATTCTATTATTCTATGATTCTATGATTTACCCTGAGGGTATTTGTGAGACTGAGAAGGGCTGTCTACAAATCCCTGTGCTTCCAAGCAAAAGCGAACTTCTAAGCAGTGGTGAGAAGATGAAGGACTCTTCATGCTAACAGCAAATACCAGACATCACCCAAAGAGGGGGTCTGCTGGCTGCGTTGGCCACAGCCGCTCCCCAAAAAGGGACACTGGACCAGGCGGGTGGATGCGGGCTCTGATGCAGAACCACGGGTCTCGCTCACCTGGAGAAACTCCAATTCCCTAGGCTCCATCTGCTTTATCTCTGAAGAACAAAGCATGAAAATCAGGTCATCGGACATTTCTAGGGCTGTCTCTGGAGGAGATGAATAGCTGTTTGGTACCATCCTGCCCATGATTACTTTGGTGGTGCAAGTTCAAGGTTGTTCAGTCCCTGCATGATGGAAACAGACTGGAACTATCTGTGCAGATGCAAACAGGCAGCTTTTGATGACAGGCTGTTCTAGGCAATTGCACGTGAGAAGGATTGCATAGGTGTTTAGATACAGTGACCTGAATTTTTATACTCACCTCTGGTGGTGAGTTCATTCTGAGTTTGTCCAGGCTGTTATTTGCATGTCTTATTAATGCTGGCAGTTTAGGTGATTTCAATATCTGAGAATGATTTGAAAGTCTAATTAATGGCATTTTCTTCTCAAAGATATATGCAAAGGTTCAAAATAAGGAAGATTAATTCTCCCCTTACAGTGATTTGCACTGATCCACATCATCAACCCCTCCAAAAGGGAAGAGGGGTCTCTCCTAGGTCTGGAGATACCAGGGCATGGGAGTCCCACATGTACATTAAAATAAAGACATGTCTACACTGCTGCTTTCAGTCCAGCTCGTATCCTGGGCTGCATCCCCAGCAGCGTGGCCAGCAGGTCGAGGGAGGGGATTCTGCCCCTCTGCTCTGCTCTGCTGAGACCTCACCTGGAGCCCTGCGTCCAGCTCTGGAGCCCTCAGCACAAGAAGGACATGGAGCTGTTGGAGCGGGTCCAGAGGAGGCCACAGAAATGATCCGAGGGCTGGAGCCCCTCTGCTACGAGGCCAGGCTGAGAGAGTTGGGGCTGTTCAGCCTGGAGAAGAGAAGGCTGCGGGGAGACCTTAGTGCGGCCTTGCAGTGCTGAAAGGGGCCTAGAGGAAAGATGGGGACAGGCTTTTTAGCAAGGCCTGTGGTGACAGGACAAGGGGTGATGGGTTTAAACTAAAGGAGGGGAGATTTGGGCTGGATAGAAGGAAGAAATTGTTTACACTGAGGGTGGTGAAGCACTGGCACAGGTTGCCCAGAGAGGCGGTGGAGGTCTCATCCCTGGAAACATTCCAGGTCAGGTTGGACGGGGCTCTGAGCAACCTGATCTGGTTAAAGATGTCCCTGCTCACTGCAGGGGGGTTGGACTGGATGGCCTCTAAAGGTCCCTTCCAACCCAAAGCATTCTATGATTCTATGATTCTATGACCTGGAAGCAGCACAGGACTAATCCTGTCTGCATTTTACTCTACAGACTGGGAAGCCTTTGGTATGAATCCAGAGCTAAACACAAACTCCCACCTTCGGGGCATGAGCAGGACTGTTACAGTGCTGCTGACCTGTGCAGTGTATCCTGGCTCAAGATGAAAAGCTGCTTCACTGTCCTTCACCATGCACAGTGGTGCTGGAGATCCCTCAGCGGTTGCATAGGGAGGGCTGGTGCTTTGGGGGTACCCTCAGCTTCAGGAGGGGAGCCTGGGGTCTCCACACATCTCCCTCTGCCTTGCAATCAACTTGTGGGTATTAACCATCCTGGACCTCCTCAGAGATACTGCCTGGGCTCTCACATGTTCACCCCCTCCATCCCCATGGCTGCCACAGCCCCCATCCTCATGAAGCACCACCAGACCCCATGGACCAAGTGACAGCTGCTTTCTCGGTGGGGTGGCCTCCATCTTGCTGAAGGTGCTGTGGGGAGTTATATTTATTAAGAGCATCCTCAATAGAATCATAGAATGCTTTGGGTTGGAAGGGACCTTTAGAGGTCATCTAGTCCAACCCCCCTGCAGTGAGCAGGGACATCTTTAACCAGATCAGGTTGCTCAGAGCCCCGTCCAACCTGACCTGGAATGTTTCCAGGGATGGGACATACTCAGCTGAAGAGTGGCCACAAAGGAAAGCAAAGGCTTCAGCCCCATGGGCAGCAGGGAAACAGCACTGTCACCCCAGTGAAGGAGAGAAAAGGAAAATTTGGGCAGTGGCTGCACACCCCAGGACTAATTATAAACCCAGCGCTTCCCCCACGTTAGTCCTGATGATGCTGCAATCCCCAGGTGATGCATGGAAGTGGATCATCTCTCTCCCAGCTCAGAAAAAAAAAAAAAAAAAGCATTAAATATAGCCCCCAAATCAAGGGCATATCAGATATTACGTGGACAAAAAGAGGTGCTTTAGAGATGTGCCTAAGAAGAGGAGCAACTGGCACTCAGGTGGGTTTCACTGCCTGCCTTTTTCTGCCTTTTTGCCATGTGCTTTAGGGAAAATGAACTGCTGTGTGGCAAAGCTGAAAGACTTGGACTCAAAAAAACTTGGCTCAAATCCCATCTCTTCCAGAGGAACCTCTGAATATTGCAGTGAGAGTCATCCTGCTCTTTTGGACTCATTTTTCCTCCCATATAACAAGGATGAGTAATGTTTGGAGCTGGCTCCTTCTCTTCTTGTGTTTCAGTACTGCCTGGCGCAATACAGCCCTGATATCCGTCAGTAAATGTTACTACAATCTTCTGAAGAATGGAAGATGTACGGGACATCATGAAGAGTACAACATGTCTCTTGTGCAATAAAACCCCACCAGCCTGATGACTTTTTCTGTTGGCCCTGCACAAATTATCCTGTCCTGCATTCCCACCCACAGCTGCCGCTCTCCAACCCACAGGCTGGGCTGTACACACCAACATTTTTAATATAACCTCATGGCAACAGGGTACAGACGTAGAATCATAGCATCACAGAATGCTTTGGGTTGGAAGGGACCTGTGGAGGTCATCTAGTGCAACCCCCCTGCAGGGAGCAGGGACATCTTTAACCAGATCAGGTTGCTCAGAGCCCCCTCCAACCTGACCTGGAATGTTTCCAGGGATGGGGCCTCCACCGCCTCTCTGGGCAACCTGTGCCAGTGCTTCACCACCCTCAGTGTAAACAATTTCTTCCTTCTATCCAGCCTAAATCTCCCCTCCTTTAGTTTAAACCCATCCCCCCTTGTCCTGTCACCACAGGCCTTGCTAAAAAGCCTGTCCCCATCTTTCCTCTAGGCCCCCTTTAAGCACTGAAAGGCCGCACTAAGGTCTCCCCGCAGCCTTCTCTTCTCCAGGCTGAACAGCCCCAACTCTCTCAGCCTGGCCTCGTAGCAGAGGTGCTCCAGCCCTCGGATCATTTCTGTGGCCTCCTCTGGACCCGCTCCAACAGCTCCATGTCCTTCTTGTGCTGAGGACCCCAGAGCTGGACGCAGGGCTCCAGGTGAGGTCTCACCAGAGCAGAGCAGAGGGGCAGAATCCCCTCCCTCGACCTGCTGGCCACGCTGCTGGGGATGCAGCCCAGGATAGGGTTGGCCTTCTGGGCTGCAAGCGCACACTGCTGGCTCATGTCCAGCTTTTCATCCCCCAGTACCCCCAAGTCCTTCTCCGCAGGGCTGCTCTCAATCCCCTCATCCCCCAGCCTGTATGGATATCGGGGGTTGCCCCGACCCAGGTGCAGGACCTTGCACTTCTCTGCACGCTGGAGAGAACTTGTACAGATATTTGTGAGGATGCATTTGGTTCATAATAACAGATAATGGGTTAATCAGGGCTCACCAGCTGCCACACACCATAAGCTCTTACTTGGTCTGATAAAGTCCCCTAAGAAACAGCATCCCTATCAAGCAGGAGCAGCATGCACATCTAGAAGTGTCCAAGCAGAAGGAAACACAGCTAAATCAGGACTCTTTGCCAAATGCCCAGAGATTCCTCCTGCCAGACCCCTAAACACCCAGCCATCTGCTTCCCTCTGCCCCATAACGTGTCTTGAAGAGGTTCGCCAAGAGGCTTGTCTGGCCTCAGCAGGAGAAGGGGCTCTTCCCACGTCTTCCTTTCCTGGCTGGAGAGCAGGATCAGGAACCGTCTGGGTCTCTGGCCACTCTTCCCGCATCTCCCTGAAGGACCCCAGGGCACGGGGCAGACCCCGGGGAGCAGAGGTTCCTCTCCCTGGTTGCACGTAGTTGGTCTGGATTCACCGGTGAGACCAGATCTCCCAGATCAGAGGCAATTATCATGATTTCAGGCTTTTCAGCGAGCAAGCTCTCCTCTGCTACGTGTGCTCGTACCAGCAGGGTTTCGCCTGTGAAATCCAAGAAGTAATTGGCCGCAGAATAGCAGAGAATCACCCTCCATATGCTGCAGTCCCATGACCATTTGCCTCTTGGATGAGCGCTGGTATTTTTTAGGTCTCTCTATTTGCTTGTTTTCATTCCTGAAATAGATTGTGATATTATCTGAAGACCCAGCTGCTTTACCCTCTGATGTTTTCCTAGGAAAGGGAGTGAAGGAGAGGCAAACACAAGGTAAAGGACGTTTGTGGCTGAAAATCATCTGTGATTGCCGTGACCACATCCGTAGTGGTGAATCCAAGGCAGCCGTGAGGCCAGCTGGCATGGCCAAGCCATGTACAGGATATTAAGGTCTCCTGGCTTCCCAAAAAGGGATCCACAGTGGGCGGTTTGCTGGGTGTTAGTGCCTGTGCTAACTCTTGAGCTCTGCCTAGGACCCAGTTTGCCCAGAGCAAAAGTGTGCCAGGGGCTGTGCTAAATTTTATGTCTTAGCCTGGTCCTGGCACTGCTTCATTTAGTGGTGTGGATATAGCCAGGGGGTCTGGAAAAAAAAGAGGTGGAGAGCAAAACCCTCCTATAAAGAAGCAGATAAATGACTCTATTTATAAAAAATTTGCTACAATAGCTGGAGAGTCGGCTGAAGCTGATTTATATGTTGTTTTCCACTTAATATCCATCAGCGTGTCTGAGCACACAGCACTTCCTAAGAGCTGCCATCCGCACTTCTTCACTAAACCCTATCTGAAATACGTGGTTTCCCACAAACGGGTTCATCCTCTTGACAGCTGGGAGGAGAGAGCCTGCAGGTGTGGGAGAGCTTCCCAGTTAGCTCTCCTGAAACCACAGCGATGTCAAACTGGGGATTTGGCAACCGGAGAGTGAGTGGGCAAGTCTGAAGTCAGACGGCAGGAGGAAGGAGGCTGGCAGGATGCGATAGAGCAGACGTATGTACCCGACACCGCAGACACGAGTGTTCCTCAGGTCTAAGTTTCCATAATAAATTATTTTTAGCAGAATATAAGTGGGTTTTTCTGCAGGGAATAGCTAATTTCTGGTGAAGCTTTTCTATTTTGTCATAAAGAACCACAGGACACTGCATAATGTCCAGAAAGTTATCATTTTTTGCAAAGCTTTTTGTCTTTTCCATCTCAAGAGGTTTTTTTAGCTTTTGTTTGTCAACCTGGCAAATGTCTGGGCAATGAAAAGGCAACTCTGGGTTTGTTTTCTCCTCACTTTGGGAAAATCCTTTCTTGTCGTGGAATTAGCCAGACACTCACCAAGGACAAACCTACAGGTCTCTGCGCTCTCGGAGTATCTTTAGGGCTGGCCATCCGAAACACACGGACAGCTTGATGCCAAAGTTGTATGCAATTATTCTGAGCGAGTGAGAACAATTGCTCGGGTACAAATTGTCCCCAAAACTTTCCCCAGCTCTCATGACTACCCATGTGGGAAGGGTAGGATATCTGATATCATCTGCGGTTGGCTTTTTCAGAAATTGTTAGGGGGAAAAACCCAGCCTTTTCCATAGACTAAAAAAATGTTGAATTCTGAAGAAAACATCAACTTAGGCCACTGCAGTGGGATCTGATAATATTTCATGTGTTGATGTGCCATGACCTGATTTATTAGGTGGAAGCATGGATGTTTTTGAGAGTTTAGCTCTGGACACGATTTAACATTTGGGGGGCCCCGAGATCTCTCAGTGTGGAGGGAGAAAAATAGAGAGAAAGAGAATTTGGTGACAGAGAAGAGAAATCCCTGCTGTTATAAGGGTTTTCCATTAGACAGCAGTGTGAAAAGAGGGGCATTAATGAAACGATCTTGACCTGCACATGGTTATGAAATGATCTTGACTTGCACATGGTTTTAAGTGCAAAGATAATTAAACAGACATTTATACAGTGACTACAGTTTGCAATAGAGACAACTATGGTTTCTCTGGACCCCACAAGAAAGCATTATGTCATTCAAGTGAACAGGGTTCTCCTTCCACCTGTTTCTGAAAGGGCAAACGAGGGTAATGTGAGGTGATAAAACAAATTGTTTATGAATTGATTTTTTACTATTACTATTTAAAAGCTGTGGTGCTTTGAGAACATAGTTCTGGATGCTTTTTCATAGGATGTGGGTCAGGTTCTATGTGTCCTAGAAGGTGCATATGTTAGGGTAATTCTTCATGACTTCAAAGTTGGGTTCTTGGGGTCTGACCAAATTTAGGAAATTACCAGATCACTCCTGAGGAAGCTGTATCATGAACTGCCTCTTGAAGAGTACAAATTAATATACCTTCAAAACTAAACCCTCCTGGACTTGATGGAGACTTGATGAGGGTTTCTGCTTAAAAAAACCAAAGGGTTTTATGCAGGAAGATCAGAACTGGTGAAATCTGGCAAGTTGCCCCATAAGAAATTGCAGCCTGTTTAACTATTAGTTCATCCCTACAAAGTGAACAGGCCTGTCATGGTTATGTTAAGGGACTTAAGAATTCATTTCTTCCCCCTTTATATTCTCTGTGTATCCAAACACTGTGGTTATGCCACAGATACATCTGATATGGCTGTGGTCCTTCATCACAGCCCTGACGGACAGGGAGGAAAGTCTCCAACTGAAGTATTTTCTGAAGACCACATTTCACAGTGCGTTAAACAGGCAACAGAAATAGGACCTGAAGAACCATTTGATCAACTCCAGGATGCCCTTTTGATGCTCAAACCGACCAGCATGGAAGTCTGACTCAAAGGCTTAGGAAGTTTTGCTTGAGTAGGCAGGGGGACTTGTAGAGTCATAGAATAGAATCATTTGGTTGGAAAAGACCTTTAAGATCATCGAGTCCAACCGTACCTGTCCACTACTAAACCATGTCCCTAAGCACCTCGTCTGCCCGGCTTTTAAATACCTCCAGGGATGGGGACTCCACCACGTCCCTGGGCAGCCTGTTCCAGTGCTTGACAACCCTCTCCGTGAAGAAGTTTTTCCTAATATCCAATCTAAACCTCCCCTGGCACAACTTGAGGCCATTGCCTCTCGTCCTATCACTTGTTACTTGGGAGAAGAGACCAACACCCACCTCACTACACCCTCCTTTCAGGCAGTTGTAGAGGGCGATAAGGTCTCCCCTCAGCCTCCTCTTGTCCAGGCTGAACAACCCCAGGTCCCTCAGCCGCTCCTCACAGCACTTGTGCTCCAGACCCTTCCCCAGCTTCGTCGCCCTTCTCTGGACACGCTCCAGCACCTCCATGTCCTTCTTGGAGTGAGGGGCACAAAACTGAACACAGCACTCGAGGTGCGGCCTCACCAGTGCCCAGTACAGGGGAAGGATGACTGCCCTGGTCCTGCTGGTTACACTATTTCTCATCCAAAAGGAGGATACTTGAGGAGCTACAGGTTTCACAGACCCAGTATGAGCCTCCCCAAAGAGAGGGGACAGAGACAGCAAAGCCAGCTCATGTCTAATTCAGAAAGAGCAGTGAACAACCTGTTTTTGGAAAACAGGAGGGGAGCAGCAGCAGCTGACCACCTTCTTCCTCTACGGACCCTCCTTGACCACCAAGTCAGCCTGAGGCAACATCTCTATGCATCAGCCAGACTTCCCACAGCTGCATTTTTCTACAAATATCCATAGATTTGTGCACGTTGGGTTACGGTAGGCACCTCTGCACATTTCACTGTGTGTCTGCAGGTCCCATGAACTTCACAACCAGGGTAAATGGCTTTAAATGTCAGGAGCTGGAACCTCACGCTGGTGTTGTCAGTTCAGCAGTGACCGCTTAGGTTGTGCTGAGTATTTAAGATCAAATATGAACAGGATGAATTAGGGTTTGCTAGGCTGAGAGTCTAGAGTAGCTTCAGGCTATGTCTGAAGCATTGCTTGTCAGGGAAAAAAGGGTTCTCAGCGTGGGAGTAAATGTTCTCTCTGTTGGATGTTCAGAAGTGGAAATCTTTCCTTTCAGAATCCAATTAATGGTTCCAGTTAATAAAGAACAAAGGGCCAGAGTACCCATGCTCATATGTGACAAAGAGATTAGAGATAGGGTAGCCCAGTAGGGTCAGAGATGCTCCTACAAGCTGAAACGCCTTTTGTTCCACTCCCTGTTGTAGGGAGTGGGATAAATTTAGCGCAATGACTTGTCATTTCGGAATTCGAAAAGGACACAGAGAAAGTGAGCACTGGAAAAAAGTCAAGCTGTGCTCTAACTCGCCAGCAGTGCTGCAGCAGAGTAAAAGTCTCTTTAGCCGTAAGATCAGAGGCAAAGCAGAGCTGCTATTGTAATACGATGGCTTTGCAGAGAGCATCGGCACAGCCGACGGACGGATGTTTTGCTGTGGTGATCAAGAAGAAGTAGGGTCAGAAAATTGAAAATAACTGGGAATGGCCTCAGTGGAAGCCAGTCCCACAGAAGGGGAGACCCTTATTCAGTACCACCTTTCCCCAAATACAGAAAAGTGGCACAAAAAACCAGGGTGAAATAACGAGAACTTCTCAGGAGTCTTTTCAGCCTGTGACTCCACTGGAAAATTTGAGAACAGCAAACACAGTATTACAGTTCAGAGCGAGAAGAAAACAAAAACATCCAGGTGAGTATGATCTGATCTCAGTATTATGCAAGGCTTTGAGAACAAACAGGCGAGCAAGAACACAAAAGAAAATGCATCATGAGTTCTCTGCTGAATAGATTTCAACAGACCGACCTGATGAAATAGGGTTTCTTAGTAAAGAGAAGGCATCAGGTCTCATCAAATGCACTTTAGTGAAAAGCGCTAGTAAAATGTTCATGAAAAACTACTTTAGATGAGGTGGAGGGGATTAATAAAGGCACTGTCAGTTGGCTGAACTATAACCTTGAAACTTAACTATAACTAACTTGAACTATAACTACACAGTGTCAGGCAGGAGGGAGGTTACTGAGAAATTTTCTCAAGGGTCATTCTTAGAACAAAAATTCAAGTGTGAAAAAGTAACATACCGGACCCAAAGCTAGCATGTGCCATTGACACAGGAAAAGGTTAAGGTAGCACACAGAAAGAACCGGGTAGTCGTAAGGACTGGAGTTATAGAAATGGGGTTGTTCAGCCTGGAGAAGAGAAGGCTGCGGGGAGACCTTAGTGCGGCCTTGCAGTGCTGAAAGGGGCCTAGAGGAAAGATGGGGACAGGCTTTTTAGCAAGGCCTGTGGTGACAGGACAAGGGGGGATGGGTTTAAACTAAAGGAGGGGAGATTTAGGCTGGATAGAAGGAAGAAATGTTTTACACTGAGGGTGGTGAAGCCCTGGCACAGGTTGCCCAGAGAGGTGGTGGAGGCCCCATCCCTGGAAACATTCCAGGTCAGGTTGGACGGGGCTCTGAGCAACCTGATCTGGTTGAAGATGTCCCTGCTCCCTGCAGGGGGGTTGGACTAGATGACCTCTAAAGGTCCCTTCCAACCCAAAGCATTCTATGATTCTATGATTCTATAAATGAGATTCACAGTGTAAAAAATCATGAGATTCATAGTGTAAAGCTGTTCACGGTGTGAAATTGTTGCTCATGTGCCAGAACACTAAGACCAAGACTCTGCTCTTGCAAATACCTTGTCACAGGTAAAAAGCAGAGCTGTATTAGTCTGATCACAGCAGAGCTCTTGACCAACAATTTGACGCAGCTGTGGAGAAGGCAAATGCAACGGGAGTCATCAAACTCTGGATAGAAGCAGAGCAGAACTCATGCCTTTACTGATATCTTTCTTGTACTGAGGAGCCCAAAACTGGACACAAGACTCCAGGTGCAGTCCCATAAGTGCCAAGGAGAGGGAAATAACCACTTCCCTTGACCTGCTGTCCATGCTTTTGCTGATACAGTCCAGTACACAGTTGGTCTTCACTGCTGCAAGGGTACCCTGGTGGCTCACATTGAACTGAATGCTTGTGGTTGGTGATGCTACCAGAAAGAACATGTTTTGGAAAAAGGATGTAGATTTGCATAGCGAAATGGAGGAAATGTCACCTTGAGGGAAGGTAAAGAGCCGGTGCAGTGTGGCTTATCAAAGCTTTGCACCGGAGAGTGATTCAGTTCAGGGTACAATTATCTTCACAGGGAAAATATACCAAAAAATAGTGTTTAACTGAACAGAGAAAGGCATAAACTCTTGACGCTTCTTCTTATTTAAACAGACTAAACTTAGAAAGAAAGCTTAGTTCTTAAGAGTGAGAGTAATTAATAGTAGTGGTGTCTTCAGTTCCTGGAGAACTTCAACTGATGACTGGATACTGTTCGCCAGGGAAAATTTTCACCAAGAGTACAACTCCATGGCTTGTGAATTCCAGAAAATCTGATTATATTTACTCCTCCTTCTTTCTGTAGTACTTAAAGATGTCGTGATCTTGAGCTAGCCTAGGGTGCACCCATACTCTAATGTAAACAGTGCTGTACTCCTAAATGTTTGGCGCAGTCCCAGGAGCTGATGTGTCCCAGGACAACTAGCCCCAGTTTCACCAAATCCCAAGTGCAAGTTCAGGAGTTACCATGGACCAAGGACGATGCCCAATAGGCATTTTAGATAGAACCACACTGTTTTGGAAGCTGATAGAGTTTCATATCATGGTGATGGCCAAACCAGGCCAGCTGGCCTATGGACCAGGAGATGGGCCCTGATGCTGTTTAGTTCGTAGCAAATGAAAATGTTTGAGCAGCTCAGCAGAAAAGCAGACGGCAAGATGACAGCTGAGCTAAGTTATCCTTTTTGACATCTCCTTGCTGCACAGCATAAGGTTCAGCAGACTTAGACATGCCAAGGACTTGGCTTCAAATTTTTAACTGCAAAGAGCCAGAGGAGGGGAGTCAAGAGATCCCAGTTCCCTTTGCTGTCTCACTGTCTGAGCCATTCACCCCCTTGTCTTTCCCTCTTCTGGATTAAATGAACCAAGAACAGTGGAAAAGGCAGGTCCTCTGGGCACCATGAGCCACAGAAACAAATCACATCTTGTTGGAAGAACTAGGTGAGGACTTTTAACTGCTTGTCTGAAAATTTACAACGGAAGGGTTTCATAAATAGCTCATAGGTATCTGATACCCTTGAAAGGCAATAGGATGCGATGGGATGGGGTAGGACAGGACAGTTTTCTGATTGCCCTCCTTCCCCCTTGAAAATGTGCCCAACATAATTTAATACACATGAAAAACAAGGGGTTTAGCTTAAAACCAGCAAAGACCATCATTATTTAATTTGCTGGATAATTTATCTCTAGTTTTGAAGGGCTGTCAAGGTACCCACTTTCTACGACTGCATCCATTGCATCTACCTTTCCTGGAGCACCTCATTAGCAGTATCATATGAGTCTAATTAATCTGGCAATTACCATTGCTGCACAGTAGAAACCTCCATACCTAATACTCTGAAGTAAGCTAGACCAAGTCTATGTTCACTGCTAAGCATTTTGGGAAAGATTTGCAAAAACTGGTAATTGCAAGGTAAAGGACAAGGGAAAACAAGCCCAGATTTATATCATGATGATGGACTATACATTTCTTATTACCGCTCTTGAAAATATTTAATTTACTGATACAGAGGCAGCCTGTGTAAACAATACAAGGATCACAGAGGTCACTACGCTTACCAGCAAAAAGCTGGAAAGAAATAAGCCCCATGAAAACATCTGTGCAAGGTGACAGATCTGCCTGGGGACAAACGGTTCTAGAATTTCTGGGGGAAAAAAAAAAATAATTCCATCAAGGCTAGATCGTATACAATTCAAAAATGCAGTGAAAAATATGTTTTGTGAAGATACATAAAAGATCCTTCCCCTCCTCTGCTGGCTTTTCTCCAGCTCTGCTGTTTCTCCTGTGGTGCAGAGATGCTTCAGCATCTCCCAGCAGTGGTTGCTTTCGTGTATCTGTAGACTCATCCAGACTCATCCTTTCTGGTGCCTTAACTCGGAGGAGGAAATTATAGCTGTTGGTTTTGCACCCGGAAAAGATGAATCCACACAAACACTGCAGCTCTGCGTGCTGAGCCAACGTGAGCGATGAGTGGTGGTGTTTGTTTGAATTCAAATGCGAATAGCTTGAATGAGGGATTCCCTGTTGAACATTTACAGGAACATGCACATTCAATATCTATAAAATAAACTGCATCTGAAAAAAAGCCCCGTTGCTTGTCAAGACAAAAAGAACCTGCTTAGTGTAAGAGTACTGATTTCTTTTCCTTCAAAATTCCAGTAAATGAAATTATTCATTTTAAAAGGTTGTGAGTGGTCAATTGCAGAAATGAGCAGAGATATTTCTCTGTAGTGGTCATGAGAAACAAGAAAAAGATAAGAGTGCAGAGAAAAGGGAAAAAGCAAAGAATGAAGGAGGGGGCCAGGAGGGTATCAACATGTAGTGGCAAATAGTTGGAGGGAGGCATAAAACAGAGAGAAGGAATGGAGAAATCTGGAAAGGGGGGTAAACAAGTGACAGATGAGAGAGTGGGAAGAGTGTTTCTCCAGTTTACTCTTCAGCAACCTGAACATGCAAAATTGATGGCCATTGGAGACTGCATTCAAAATTGTCCCACTGCAGGTCGCCCAGACAAGAAGACTCCCAAGGTGGTAATTCCTAATTTTAACCTTCCAGCTTGCTCCTTCCTCTCTAGCTTCCTAGCTGCTGTGTTACCTGGGTGGGCATGGAGAAAAACAAGAGAAAAGCAAAACAGCGTAGAAAATGCTCATGCCTGGAGGCCAGGGCAGATCTTGGTGCGCTGGGAGCAAAGAACAATACTCATCAAAACCAAAGATAGAGACATTGGTGCTTAGAGATGGACTCCTGCCACGAGCGGCGCGGCAGGAGGAGAAACTT
>VYZW01015475.1:10249-20472 GCA_013401315.1 Balaeniceps rex
TATTTAGTGTACTGTGAGGTCTCTCTATTATACCTGCTAAAGTTAATAACATTGTTGAGACTAGAAGAAAAACAGAACGCTAACCAAAAAGGTCAAGAAATAAGGAATAGTTGAACCACTACAGCTTTCTACACTTAAGTACTAATATCCTCTAAAGTGTACATATTTAAACTAATCAGGTAAAACTTCAGATGTTTCAGTCATTCAAAGTACAGACCAAGCCTTATTTTGCAAATGTACAAAATACTCTTAGAAAAAGGAAATTCTTTTACCTGTTTAAACAAGAAGAGTATACACGCCATTTTTTTGTTTAGTGTCGTTCACTAAATAGCCTGGCAAAAGTATATAAACGTATATCCAAGTGAATCACACAACCTGTAATTAGCTGCAAATCAGTCATGTACAGTTGATTCGGGGCAGAAGTAGTGTCTGTAGAAGCTGTAGGACCAGGGGTTATGAGTGTCATGATTGTTAACACCTTCAAAAAGTCCTGGTAATTGAGGTTCCATGGTGGCCACCAAAATCACATATCTTTTCCCAAACACTGTTTAAGAGATTATTTTCAATAGTAACAACAGTTTAAAAAAAACCCAAAACCAAAACAGACCCAACATATTTGAGTAGAAGAGATTAAAAACAAAAGAAACTATGGTCACAGGAAGAGCTGGACAACAAATCAACCACAGTTTTGGGGAGTTTGGTCCTCCCCTTCCTGGCCATAATTTAGCTACACCATCATGGTGGGAATTCTATTCAACTGTTTGAATGTTACAGCTGCTTGAAAAGTTCCAATTAAGTAACATGTTAGGTATCTTAAAGTGTTCATGAGCTGGTCATGAAGAATATTTGTAATTTGCTATTTGTATTCTTGTACATGAAATCACATGTTTTGGGATGGGGGTTTTTTTGAGGCTCTGATAGGGTAATCGAAGCTGTAATAATGAGTGCTTGAAGAACAAATGAGGCCTTTGATTCTTTTGGGGAGAGGATTTAACAGACAATAAATAAACCTATACAATTTAGAGAATTTAAATTCTTTTCCTATCGTCTTTGAACCAGCTGGAGAACTACGTTTATTTGGCTCCACACACAGACCTTAGATTTAAAAATAACCATATTCCTTCCTGAGTGAGGCAGTGAGAAGGATAAAAGCCAGACATACTGGCTGTCTGGGAGACTTAACATTCTTTTTTTTTCTTGACACATTCACACCAAGCAATGAAAGTGTGTGGTCCTAGTTGTGAAAGCTGTGGTTAGAGCCTGGTTCTGGCCAGGAGGTTGAGAGAATTTCTATTTCCGTATCCCATATGCAGCAGAACAACATGCTTTCTCACATACCTGGCAAGTACATGCGATGAGCTGATTTACTCTTTTATGTTGTGCTCTCAACAACTACTCGTCACAGAATCACTTGTACATGGAAAGTGCTGTTGACAATGCAAGTGACTGGGTTTGGGGGTCACTGGACTTTGCTTATTCATCAAATTAATTGAGTTTCACAGAGATAAGTCGCTTTTGATTAAGTTCTCAAAATTTGTCTGATTATTTGACAACTCACCTTCATTGAGACTGTTTTCTGGCAGCTGGTCTACCAGACTTACACCCTTCCAGAAGCCACAGCTCCTTGAGAGCTCAGCAGTGATCTATTCACTTACAGAGGGAATCCAAAATGTTCAGTTTTCCAGCCAGAAGAATCTGAAACTGAAAGTAAAAATAAAACAAAATGTTACTGATAAAGAAATTAATTTTTAATGTTCCACTTTAATTCCAATCCCATGCTTACTTATTTTTTATCTGCCCACTTTATTAATTCGGCACATCAGTCTCTGTTTCCTTTTACTAAATTACTGCACAAAGAGGAAAGAAAACATGATATTTCATAGTGTAATTTTAAAACTTTGCACGGAAGTGAAATTTTTAAGTACATGTCCCCAAATTAGGAATATTATTTAGTTCTAAGAGGGACCTAAATTCAGGGACCTAATTCCTACCACAGTCATCTGGGGTTTAAAGTCTTTTCAAGAGATCTGGAAGCCAGACATTCAGATGCTTGTGTCAACTTAGGAAGGCTGTGAATATAAAGAGCAACAATATGTGTGTGCTTTCATCACTGGCTTGGTGAGCATAACCAAGTTATCTCCCATTTCAGTGAAAGGTGTGTCACAGTGAAGAAATTAAATCAAGATTTTAGGGCTGAATATACAAAGCAGTGTGATCACTTGAGACCATGTTTCTCTATACTAATGGGGATACTTGGAAGCAGAGAGCCGTGCTCCTCTCCCAGCTCAGGACACCTTATGTATTTTGCCAAATACATATTTTCTTTGAAAATGCATAAACAATCCTCAGCACAGAGAACAGAATCCAGATTATTCCTCTCCTTGGTATGTGCCCTAAACAAGAACATTTTATTCTCTCTTTATTTCCGATGTCCAGTTTTCGGGGCGGGGGGGAATGCTGGAGTAGCTTTGAAAGAATAATTGTGAGTGTCTTCATGCCAAAGCAAGATAACCAATCAGTTTGTTGTTGACTTTGTTGTCTTACAATACTATTGTGGAAGCTGGGTAAATGTAACTTTCAGTCTTCTAAATCTTGATGAGACAACTGAATTCTACTACCTCAGAGCCTATGCAAATTTCTGGAATCGCTTCTCAGAAAGATGTGATGAGTGGTACCAGCACCACTTTAAAGGAAAAGCTGCTAACTCTAGTTTCAGGTTAATCCTTTCAGAGTTTTTTTTATATGTACATCAGAAATGTGTTCAGAAAGTACTTATGAAATCAAGTTGCTAGGAAAGCAAATGCTTGTCTACTTTCTGTTTTAAAATATGAGCTCCATAACATGACTCAGTGCTGCCACAATTGATGTGCTTCTGAATATGGAAGTAAAAATAGGTCTCTGTTTTACTTCCTGGTTAAAAACTAATGGCCATAGGGAACTTAGGCTCCTCCAGCAATAGAGAGCAAGTAAGCAGAAGACTCTGATCCTTAAATGCCATCTCAGCCCTATTATATTCAACTGTCCAGTTTTTGGTTGATCTTGACTTTGGTTACTCGTGAAAATTGAATATTGTCCTACTGTGTTCAGATATTGCCATGTTGTGTTCAAGTACTGTCTAATTCAGTACATCATGAGTTCTCATTGGAACAAATGTGTTCACCTGAAGTGCAAATAAATACTTTTGATTATTATGCTTATTAGTAGTAGTATTATCATTATCATTACTGTTACTATTGTTATTATGAATTATTATTACTATTATTTTTACCACATTCCTTCTTGCTTTGAAATCACAGCAAATTAGATTTCATTGTGAAACAGCTTAGAGCTGTTCTATTTGTAAACCACAAACAAGTCTATCTTAAGGGAGTGTTTCTTTCGCAAAGTTAGACAGAGACATGTAAATTACTGAAAGATAAGTCAGCAGAGTGTTTGGAGGCAGTGACAGTTTCAAAATTGAAATGATCAAATCTTTTTCATCCAATCTTATATTTGATTTTACAGTCCAAAATGATCACAGATATTTTGTATAAATTCACACTTTTTAGTGCAAACTTTCATATACTCTCTCTCTCTCTCCAAATATATATGTATTATACTTCTTCAAATAATTGACACAATATGCAGAGCATATGAGAGGGAAATAAAACACACAGAGATAAATGCAGTGACAAATGTACTGCATAACACCAAAACATTTGCTATACTGAAGAATCTAAACCTATAAATTATGCTAGCAATTTGGATTACAATCATAGAAAAATGCTAAAATGCACTGTACAATGTCAAGCAACATAATTTTTCACTGGGACTGTATTTCAAGGGTCTCCATGAATGAAATCTTGATCCCTCTGAATTCAAGGGGGAAACTGCCCATAGAGCTATGACACTGCATAGCAGCAGAGGATCTGGGTCCCAGAGCTGTGAAAGCCTTTTAGCTCATCTATTCATCACCTCAGTTCTGTTCATGTGATTCTTCAGATAGGCACTGGAAGAGCCTTTGAGGAAGAAATCTTTAAGCCAACAGGGCTGAGAAAAAATTCTCATTTAGATTTACAGCACTAACCCCAGTACTGATGAAAATAAGCTATTGTACATGATGTGAAATCATACAACAGACATGATCTTATGAAGTATTGTGTAGTAGCTACCATGACAAGCAAACAAATAAGCCTGTAGAGGGATTCTGTGATGCAGAGAAGAATATTTTTTCATGGAGTTTTTCAATTTTAGGTTAGAAGTCTGTGTGTTCCTGTGCAGAGGTTATGGCAGAATTCACATATCCGATTCCTCTCCTGGTTCTCCAACCATAAAAATTGTTCTTCCTTCCCAAGAGAAACACTAAATGTAGTTGAAATGCTTTGATCTGCTCTTAAGATCAGATCTAATTTTAACAGGGAGCAACTACACAGACAATAGGGGCTAATATCACTTAATCCAAAATTGACATTGTTTTATGGGGGTACTGGTGGAAGAAAAGCTGAACATGAGCCAACAGTGTACACTTGCAGCCCAGAAGGCCAACCGTATCCTGGGCTGCATCAAAAGAAGCGTGGCCAGCAGGTCAAGGGAGGTGATTCTGCCTCTCTACTCTGCTCTAGTGAGACCTCACCTGGAGTACTGTGTCCAGCTCTGGAGCGCTCAGCACAAGAAGGACATGGAGCTGTTGGAGCGGGTCCAGAAGAGGGCCACGAAAATGATCCGAGGGCTGGAGCACCTCTCCTACGAGGACAGGCTGAGAGAGTTGGGGTTGTTCAGTCTGGAGAAGACAAGGCTGCAGGAAGACCTTATTGCGGCCTTTCAGTACTTGAAGGGGGCCTATAGGAAAGATGGGGACAATCTTTTTAGCAAGGCCTGTTGTGACAGGACAAGGGGTAATGGTTTTAAACTAAAGCAGGGGAGATTTAGACTGGATATCTAGTCTCAGGAAGAAATTTTTTACATTGAGGGTGGTGAAACACTGGCACAGGTTGCCCAGAGAGGTAGTGGAGGCCCCATCCCTAGAAACATTCAAGGTCAGATTGGACGGGGCTCTGAGCAACCTGATCTAGTTAAAGATGTCCCTGCTCACTGCAGGGGGGTTGGACTAGATGACCTCTAAAGGTTCCTTCCAACCCAAAGCATTCTATGATTCTATGATTCTATGCGTAGATCACCAGTGCATTAAACCCTGCCTTGAATTTTAAGGCTTGTTTTTTAATATGCAGAGCACTAAGATGTTAAATTGTATAGATTTCTGCAAAGATAGAAAGGAAAGAACTCTGGGTGTTGTGGACATATAAGGAGGAGCTTAGAGTTCATTTTGGTCCATCTTAGAAGGTATTTTGGCTAACCTTATCCCACCCAATTAACCACATACTATCCCATCTGCATTGCATTTGCAGTCACTTTGGAATACTCATCTTACTTTATTTCGGTTGCCAGTTGTGTAGCAGCCTGCCACTTAGTACTGTTATTTGTTTGAAAGGTACACTGAAACCCATACACTGGCCACGTCTATCTTCTTGTTTCTGGTTTGCTCCCAATTGGTTCTGTCATAGCCAAAATTAAAAAAGTTTCAATTTTATAGTAAGAAAACAGTTCTCAATGACACTCAGTTTTCAACTGTTCTGGGTTTCGTCCCTTCTCCTGAGGGTAAAATACATGCAGATAAGTATTTTGTGAGTTTTAGATACAACCCCTCCACATACATTTATATCAAATTGCCCAAGCAAAGACTGCCGTGATCCTCTTTTTCCAGTTATTTCCATTTAACAAATGCAGCATGAGCTTTACCACATTGGGCTTTTCATCTCCTCATTAAAAACATAGTCAAGAAGGGAAACAAATTAAGTTTGAAGAAAGAAAAATCTTAATAAGATCTCCAGCTACAGGAATTTTAAGCACATTTTATATGGTACAGTGTTTACCAGGCGGTAGAGTAGGATCATTTTGTTTCTTCAGACTCAGCATTTATTTTTAAGCGCTGTCTCTGCTGCTTTTAAGATAGCGTAGCAAAGCCTATGAGTGTTTCCTCCTGTTGAGCTTTGCAAGCTGTTGGCATTCTCCTGCAGTGAATTGTGGTCTGTTATTGGACACTGCTTTGGTAAACCTTAAGACACAAAATTACCCCATAGTGCTCCTGTGGTTTTGGATACAAGTCGTTCTGGACATGCAATTACTTCAAATAACTGTTGTCTGCTACTAAGAAGCATTCCTTCTCTCTTTCAGCATGGTTGGATATATCGCACTACAGTACTCAAGGGCTATTTCAATCATAGCGAAGATACCTGCTCTTACTGCTATACCAACTCCTCATCTGCTGCTCTATCTCTTTATTAAATCTTGGTTACCAGCAATAGGTTCTTACTAGAACTGTCATTTGACACTTTCTGAAATATTTTCTGGTCAGATCTGCAAACAATTCAGCTCAGTAGCATAGAAGAATTTATCACCCTAAATTCCCACAGCAAGTGCCCTTGCTCACTCAAGAGCACTTGATCGTGGGTCTGCAGCAGCAGCTGTTCTATAATTAATCTCAGGTTCAGCTGATTCCTAATTAATAATTAAGGTTGTGTTCAGCAGTTTACTTAAAGCAGGAATTCAACCATTTAGCTTTGTACAAGAAATGCAATCTATCTTTCTTACGTTTTGAGTGTTTATTCCGTGAATAAGCATAAAATCATGTATTTTCAACTAACTGTGTTGTTTAATTTAGCAGTTAGGAATGATTAAACCCATAGCTTTTAAAAGAACATCTTTCTACACATCACCTCTCTTCAGATCCTTTTTAATAATGAATGGTCAGTTTGTTATCATTTAAGCTTCCAAAACAGCTACTGTTCATTAAAACCTCATAAAAAATTCTACTTATTCCTTTAAAGAACTATGCTTATACTGTTAAAAATTTTTTTCTGAAGGTTGCAGTTTGGTTTTGCTGTTCTCATATTTTTCCTTAATTCGTACTATGGACAGTTTACAGTGTGTCTCAATATGCTTGTTACTGTCAAATGGATTGGTACTCTTCTTAATCATGTCTTTCTACCAAAGACCGGGTGGACGAGAGGAAGACAGTCTCTAGTAATGGTGACCATTAGAGAAATGGAGTGTTTGATTAATGTACAGGGGTTTTTTTGTTCCTAATTCAGAAGTTCTAAATTCATTAACTTTTTTTCATACAGAAAGAAATACAGCAGCATTTTCAACAATTAACAGGAAACAAAATGAAAGCAATATACCTTGTCACTATTCAGATACCTGTTTGTAACTAAGGAAAGGCAAAATTCCTGTATTTCAAGGTCACATTACTTTGACCTGTAAAAATAGTTTTTTATCAATCACCCAAGGACTTCCTTGCATATATTTGTCTAACCACCAACATCTGCTTGAAAAAATGAATCTGTGCATCTCATCCTACATTCAAACAGATGAGAGGGGAGGAAATCTGATCTGCTTTATGTAAATTATGTGCAACTCCTAGGCTGTTGGTAAGGTGCCAATGCATCCTTCAACTGAACAAATACTGGAGACCTGATCCAAACCTACATTTTTTGAGGCTGTTGCATGTTAATAATGTATTTATTTGTGTCATTCAATTCACTCAGCTTCCTGAAATCAATAAAATAATCCTTGTTGGAGAGGTCTGGATAGGATATCCAGATAGGATATAATTCCTTCTGGCTCATAAAGGGATATGTTGTCATTAGCCACTCATTCCTAGCAGGGCTTGTGGAGTCTGTGGTTTTCTTCATTCGGCCAGTGGTACAGTCAGTCCCCTAGAGAAACATACTTTTTAGTTACACAAACAGAGTGTTCCTTAAAGAGCATCTACAGAGAATTTTTATGGGGAAAGGCTGCTTCCTCACCCAAGATTGTCATCAAGAATTATCTTAAGAGATGTATACTGCATGAACTTGCTTTTATATAAAGCAGAGCACATGTACATAGCAGCGAAAAATAGATACACTTTAAGGCAAATGACTAGACATTTACAATTTTATGCTATTATATGTGTATACATTTAAAAGCATTTAGAATATATATCAAAACATTTTTCAAATAAAGACTCCCTAATGTGCTAAAAAGTAAAGTTGTCCATCTGTACATTTTCTAAATTTTGTACTAAATCATTCTGAGCTTGTCATGTGAAAGCATTACTAGCCATGGATCCCATGTGATACCTAATTATAGTGTGGATGTGGGCTGACAAGTGTCCTGGCGTGATGCAGATAGAACGGCTTTCTTGCAATACTTTCTGAAGTATTTGCTTTATCTCTCACTCCTGTTACTTTATACCATCTGCTTTGAGTTCTCTCTGATCTTACTTGGTAGAGGACAATGATACAGCCAATTTAGGAAGCAAGAAAACTTCCAACCTCAAAATTTCTGTTAAAAAAAAAAAAACACACCAAACCCCCCGAACAATCAGGGCAAAAATCACATCATGATATAGCAGCTAACTTGAAAGTGCGTGTGTGTGTGTGTGTGTCTATGCATATGGTTTTTGTGTTGGTTTTGATAAGATAATGGTACTTGCCAATGTTCTTTTTTTAAACCACACTTCCAAAACATTTGGAAGGTCTCCAATGAGAGGTTTCTGTTTGTGTCTTCAATTTATTTTCTTTTTTTCCCTTTTCCACTATATCTATAATGGAAACTATATATTAGTTTGAATGCATATATACTATACAGTTTTTATATAAAGTGTATACTATATACAAGTTATAGCATAAGTAAGAAGGAAATGATCTGTGCTTTGAATTCTCCAGCAGTTATTATACCAATATGGATAAGTGGCATGAAGTGTAATCATTCAGAACCTTGAAAAAATCTGGTCTTAATATTGTATATTGCAGAGAAGAACAGATGTTATTTTCTAGCGTTTAACTTAAAATTACTGGAAATCCAGTACGTTGGGGTTTCTCTCTTAACTCTTTAGTAAAATTACTGCTTTTATCTCAACTAATATGAATTGTATTATTCACATCATGGTAATGTGCTAGTGGTTAGAATAAAAAAATTGAATATATACAGGCACTTCCCTACAGCAGATGGATCAAGAAACCCAGAAAAAAATCTAGAGCTAGTAAATATAGTGTTAATATTAAAAAGATTTTTCTGTACTATATATGGCAGTTTTTTAATCTGTTCTCTCTCTGTAACTTCTGAAACTGGTTTTTACAGTCCATAAAACTCTGAATTCTAATTTTGAAATGTAATATGACTGCAGTGCTCAAACATGCTCCTCATCCAGGACAGGAATGGGGATAAGGATAATTCTGTAATTCAGAAATGAATGAAGAAGCATCCCTCCATCAGACTCTGTCAGTTCTATGATGCTGGTTAAAGCTGGAAGATTCAGAAGCAGTCTCATTTCAGACAGATACCATTCTGTCACGTGGCAAAGTGAGGATGAAGAAGTCAAATGTTGCTAATAAACTCGTATTACCAAATACTATGACACTTGTCATAAGATTCGATCACCACCGTATGCAGATAAGCAGGTACATAGGCTGTATTTACTTGAACCTGAGGGTGTTTTTTTCCCCCCATTCTTTAAGTATTTGAATCCAGGAGTCATGTTGGATTCACATATTGCAATCTAATTATCTCAGACTTGCCATAGGGCAGAAGTTGAACATCGCTATCAGGGAAGCATTTTGCCACACATCAGTTATTCCATTAGGACTGCCTGCACTTAGGTGCTGAACGTAATGTAATTCAAGGTAGCTTACCCTGATAATATTATTCTCAATAGAAACNGACATTGAATTGCTCTCTGCTCTTTTTCAAACTCTGGAAGGATTCCCACTATGCCCATGTTTTTGACTTAGATGCCTCAGTTTACATTTAGATACGGCCTACATTTGTATTAGGTGCAGAGTCCCACATATAAATTTTCAAAATCCCCTTTTTCTATAGTAATTTTTACACGTAATAAAAGGAGTTTAACTTGTGGAAGAATACACGGAAGGGGCCCAACAGACCTCAGCGAGAGCACTCAAGCATGCTTAAAATCTACTTTGCAAGCACACTCTGGTCCTGCACTCAGGAATGGGGGCTGTGCAGAGAGGAAATCCTACTACTTCATCTAAATTGCCTGTAACAAATGATTAAACTCCTTGATTAATAAAAGCAGGTTTTTTTACAGTGCATTTCCTTCCTGCTTTTATCTATCCCATTCTCAGAGAGATTTATTTTTTAAGGAAAACAGAAACAACCTTTTCTGAGGGTTTGGTAGTTAA
>VYZW01015476.1:6348-25032 GCA_013401315.1 Balaeniceps rex
AGAGCTTCGTAAGAGCAGCAGAGTTTTAACCTTGTAGAGGCTGAGCTCTTACCACGGCAAAGATCTAAACCTGAAAGCAATTAGCTTAGGGTGCAGATCATGCTAGATAATTTCCAAATCAGCATTATTTATCTTTGAATAAGAGCGTGACTTCTGTCACTCTTTCCTTATTCTGTTATATTACTGAAGTAAGTGCTTATAAAATGTGCCTGCAGGGAATAACGTTACGGGAATTTCACACCTCACTTACCTTTTCTGCATTCATGTCTTTGCTCCTTCCTCCTTTCACGGTAATTGTTGCATGTATAATATCAACCCTCCCACTGGCACTAAGCAGCCCTTGTCACTCCCACACTTTACAGAGAGCACACATGATTGAAAAACTGGTGGCAGAAATTTCATATCCAATAGTGAACCGTTCATGGAAAAGCTTGCAAAACTAGCTCCTCTGTTGTGCAGTTTCTTTGTGCCTGCTTGTCATGTTTGTATGGGCAGATAAATACAAATCTCCTAATGCTATTTTTCATTGACTCGTATTTATTTACCTCTCTCCCCCTCAGTGCTAATGGACTTAAAGCAAAAGAGGAATTCCCATCACGGAGGCAGCAATGATAATGTTGAAATCTCAGCAGACTCTGCAACAAAACACTGCTGTGTGGAGCTGGGTCCCAGGACTTACTCATCCTCAGCTATTCATCTGCACGCTTCCACCCCCATCTCCAGGCTACAGAGCAGACCGAAAGGTGTGCGGTGCATTTGAAATACCAGCTGTTGGTACAAGTCAGGCTACTTCGTAGTTCCTGCTTGGGTGAAACATGGCTTCTAGCGGCATTCAAGTACAAAACCAGAGCACTAGTATTTTCATTCCTACTTTATCTGCTTAATGGTTTAATTGATCAGATACAGAGTTTCCTTACTCTTGTAATGACATTGACTTGACAGACCATATTTGGATGTCAGTTCTCTCGTGGTTCCCTGGCCAGTGGTTCGCAGCAGTGGTTAGAAGATGGCTTCTTTTCCAATGTTGGCTCTATAAAACCCTCTTGATTGCCTCAGTCTTCTACACTGCTAGAATGCATTGGAGACTGACCTGAAGGATTAACCTTCCTGTGTTTAATATTGCCTTTTAAGTTTTGTGTTCTTTTCAGGCTATAATTCAGAAGATAATCTATGTGAACAGTCCCCTGAGGTGGAGTTTGCAAGCACCAGACAGCATGGTAAGCTTGTAGCATATACAAATGCTCTAAACCTCTACATTAAGACTTCTTACATTGCATCCGCATGAACTTAGTGCGTTTTAGTTAAATTAACATCATAGAATGAGATGTAGTAACGCAACACCATTTTGGGAATGTGAGTACTTCTGTTTTTCTATTGAGAAGCTTTTAATGGGCGTTTTCCCAAAATAAATTTTCAACAGCAATGCTGACATTGAGACAAGTTGCCTTGCCCTAGCAACAGACCCTTTAATACGTGTCCTACATATTTGTTGCTGATTTTTCTGGACAATGTTCAATTCCTTCCTTAAAGGAGTGATTCAGCATAAAAAAAATTCAGGGTGGGGGGTGTGGGTGCATGGCGGGAACACTGGTGCAGCAGCAGCACTGCCTGCTTAGAGATTTGTGGAAGACTTAATTTGCAGGCTGGTTACCAGCTCTTTCTAAAGAAACAATCTGAGAAAGAGACAGCAGCTTATTGTTGAACCTGTTCAGTATTTACATTACTTTGTTTATAATTGCTGTAAAAGCAAAACTCAGAACGTATTTCTTTGTGCAAAAAATAAGCGACAAAACCCAAGATGGATCCTGAACAACTTGACTTAAAAAATGAAAATGGTTTCTACTCTGTCCAGACTTTGCCATCCTTTGTATATTATTACGTTGTTAATGTTTTCAAAGTGTTGCACAGGTCCTATTTTCAGAAGGCAGACTGTAGCCAAGTCTTTTAGAGAATCAGAGGAACTTAAGATCTGTTTGTTCAATGCTTGTTTTGTGTTTTTCAGTGTCCAGGCCAAACAGTTTAGAGAGCAGTAGAAACGCTTCCAGCAGTAGTTCACCTCTCAATTTGAAAGGTAAAGCTTTTACAGCTGAGTTCTGAAAAACAGGAAGTGAAATTCCATGAAACTGTGTGCAAAATGCTGTTTTTCTTCCAATTAAATTTGAAGACTGTTGTTTTGAAATTGTAATGATTATGCAATCTGGACATGGCTGTCTTGGGAATTAAAACTCCTGGCAACAAGTATTTTTCTAAGATTGATTCTGGCAAGGGGTGGTTTTTAAGGCAGTCAGTCTGGTTTTGCTTCAGTCTGACTGGCATCATATTGTGGGAAGTATCAGGCCACTCTTACACTCCTTTTACAACAACAGGTCTCTGCTGTTCTTACACGGTACACAGCTTGTGTATGAAAACAGTGTGCTCTGGAGATTTGCTTTTGCTGAAATTGCACATCCTTGAAGGATGCCAGGAGACCTGGCACTGTGGAAAAATCCACTTTCTGCTTTCCCACTGGCAGGTTCTGGCTCTCAGATCACACACAGCCAAGACTGGGACATCTTCTAGTGGCACAGAGGTGGTAAAGCGGCCCCTTAACTATCTGTGTTATTCATATTCTTTGGACAAGTAGTTGTGCTTGTTTAACACAGGGGCTCGAAGTATGTACTGCAAGACATTTGCTAGTCCTGATTTTTCAAAGTTCTGACTGCCTTGAGTTCTGTGGGAGAAGAAAGTAAGGTCAAAAATGCCACCTAGTCTGTGTGGAAGTGGCCCTGGATGATAAAGTTCCTACCTTGGTGAGAAGTCTACCGAAATGAGGGAAGAACAGCATCTGTAATTATATTTATGCTTCTCCTCAGGTTCCTTAGATCATATCCATGGTAGAACTGAGAGCCTGAGCAGTGAAGATACAATGCCAAGCAGAGAGGCACCAGCCTTGCTCCGAGACACCTATCCCTTTCACTCCGCTTCTGCCATCTTAAGCCCTAGCAGCAGGCATGAGTCCTCCTCCCACAGGAATGGTTTGATCTCTTATGATACACCTCAGAAGAGTACTCCATCCCAGTCTTACACAGGCAGGCAACGGTCTGCCTCGCCTGGCAGTGAGATGGTAACTTTGGAAGAGTTCTTGGAAGAAAGCAACAGGCTGTCCCCACCAAGTGTAAGTAACTAGAGCTAGATAGCCCATCTCACATGTCAAAAAACTGTTCAAAGCTGATTTGGGGGATGTGGGCATAGGGAAACAAGGAAAGACAAGAAGATCCTTGTTCATATGTGTGGAACTTGCAGAGAACTATTGAATCTTGCAAAATGAATGAAACAGTTACAACAACTAAGGCAAGATTAACTGTCACACAGCACTCTGCTAATTTATTTTGGTGTCTTGGCTATGGCAAGTCAGGGAGATAATTCACTGCAAGTACTATGTATTGGACTGCTGGGGCTTTTTAATATTGTGGTCAAGGTTTCGTATTATATTATTAGTTCTCAGCCCCAGGTATTTTTATTTGTGAACTGATAAGTTTTCTGTGTAATTTTCAGCTGCTAAATCTGTAATTAGAAATGCAACCTAATAGTAGTTTTCAATTGAAGTGCAAAATACGCAGTTGTTAAAACCATCTCCTAATCTGAAAATACCATCAGTGCATTTGAGAGAGAATATTTTTCTTGCCGAAGGAAGTTCTCAATGCTTTCAACCATGCTGTGTGTTTGTGTGCTGACTGGCACTATTCTGTTGTTTCAATGACTGCAAGAATATGCCGCATGCTGAAGTGCTTTGTCAGAAATGAAATGTTTGTTTTCTAGACGGTATTTGTCTTCTACTGCTCAGACATGCTGTACAGTAGTGAGGCGGTGCAGTATCGAGCATTTTAATAGCTTACCCACAATTGACTGATAGTGTAAGTGAACGGATGTTTCTGTTTCATGAATGCCTTGGTAACAGTATTGAAATCAACAGAGCTGCACCATTTTATGGCATCAGTAAATGCTGGTCTTTGAATTTTCAGAGCAATATTTAAATATACATCCTATTCCCTCATTATCGTAAATATAATTCTTAGCTTTTAGAGATGTTTAAAATTTGATTTTTGTGTTTTGTTTTGTCTGTAACTCATTGACCATGTCTGCATTTTCATTCTTTCTGTCATCCTTGTTCCTTTTCAGCGTCGGCGCAGTTTAAATGAGAGTGAAATGATTTCACTGCACCAATTTCTGTTAGAAGCTGATGCACTGTATCCCTCTTGCTACTCCCTATGTCCTTCCCTCCATCAGGAACCTTCGCAGTCACTCGAATCGGTCCTCAGTCAGTCATGTCCCGACAGCATGAGGCACAGAACAGGCAGGGGAAATAGGAGATCTACTTCACTGTATATCCCCAGGGTATCCGTTGTTCTTGCTATGAAGGCAACAGCTCCCAGCTTACCACAGCTTTTGCTGGCGTATTAATACCTATAGAAGCATACTGTAACTTTTAGCTGTTATTTTAAAGGCTGCCAGATGACTTGCATTAATTGCTCATAAAGTATTTCCAGTGCTTGTTCACAAACATGCGTGTTTTTGGAGGACTAGTCATTCTGTAACGTTAATGTGCGTAACAGAAGTTGAAAGTGAAATTAAAAATAACCCTAACACTTTAACATTTAGTTGAGCATAGAAATCTTCCTGCTGCACTGTTACCATTGATGGTGTTCGCTTCTAGCAAACGAGTTTTGTGACTGGAAGAAACGTTTGGAACACTAGTGAAATTAATATATTAAGCTTTAACATACTCTCTTCTCTTAGAGAAGAGTAAAGAAATAAATTCCATAAGCTTGTTTCAGCACATTTTTCATGAAGACAGCATGTCCCTTAACTATTGCGAGCATGCCTCATACTAATAGTCCAATGGCAGCTGGTCAAACATCACCATTTTTGGATTGCATGGACCATGAAATATTCATTGTATATTTTGTTTTACTACCAGGTTAATTGTCTGATTGGAAATTTGCAAGTTAATTGTGGGCAAGCATAATTTCTCCATTTTTGTAATGATTTTTTGTACATTTCATTATATTGTACATGTAGCTTTTAACATATATAGTATATTGACTGCGAGAGGTGAGGGGAATCAATAGAGAAGCAATGAAACTTTCTTTAATGCTAGCACATCTCCCCAAGGTATTCTCTCCTGTCATATCCCAGAAGTTACAGTAGAGTGTTATCCAGATGAACTGTATTCTGGAAGATGACAGACCATCATTGATATCTGCTGATACCCATGGCTGTCATTAATATGATATTGATGTTACAGTGACAGTGGCTAGTGTGAAAGGAAGCAAAAGAGCTGCTGCATGGGTTGCAAGTGAGGTGAAATTTTTTAAATTTAAGACAATTAATCTGGCAGACAAGGCTGTCATGATCTAATTATGATGAGCATGTTACTCCTTGATTTGGATTTATGCCCACTGTAAACATTTATATCTTCTGTCCCCCACTTTAAATATAAAATCTATGATTGTATTTGGGTTGAATTAAGTGGGAAGGAAGATTATCTGAAAACAAAGCTCTGCATGATTCTTTAAACAAAAAGTGTTGTCATTAATGTGGCATGTGCATATTTTCTCACACCAGGACACCTCCAGTAACAGAGATGACTTGCTCAGCGATTATTTTAGGAAAGCAAATGGGCCTTCAGCTACTGGGAATCTGCTGGTTCAGCCGTCCAGAAAGGAGGCTGCTAGGATGCCCGCTAGTCTTGTTGCTCCAACTGTAAAGATGGCCATCGCCAGTGAAGATGGGAGAACGGCTAAGCCTGGAAATTACATGAAGCCAAACCTCAGACAAGTTGACCCTGAGCCGCTGGCAAACTCCCAGGGGTCCCTTAAGCTTTCTCACACACCCCAGCACCAGCCTGCCAGTGGGATGCGTCAGATGGCACAGCCTCAGCAGCCTGGAACCACGAGCAGGAGGAGTACATCACTGAGCAGGGCATTTAGCTTAGCGTCTGCAGACCTCCTCAGAGCCACTGGCCCGGAGACGTACAGGCAGGAAAGCCTGCAGAAGTCAGCAGCAGACCTGCGTGGGGGCAAGGACACTGTCAGTCAGACCGCTAGGGCTTCTGTGCCACTGAGCTCCCAGGCAACCTCAAGAGAGAGGCCCCAGTCTGCAAAGGTGGCAGGTTCCTTGCAAGGTGTCGATTCCCGCTGTCGGCAGCTTGATGCAAGGCGCCTTTCCTTAGCCTCACCAAAAGATGAGAGGCCGCTCTCCTTCCATCAGTTCTCTGCCTCACCCACTGCATCCACCAGCAATCTGAACATGCAACAACAGGAGCGTGTGAACGCTGGGCAACACTACTCACCTGTATCACACACTCCCTCTAAAGTCAAACCCAAGCCAGCCCCTCGTACTGGGGAGGTGGCCACAGTGGCCCCTGCCAGAGCTGTTTTCAGCAGCACTGAGGGAAATATTTCCCTAGGGCAAGGCCAGGGTGATGCCCTACTTACCAAGTGCCAGGGTAAGCTGCCAGAAGGCAGTGCTGGGGCTACGGAGGAGCCCATGAGAGGAAGCAGCTCCAACAGCACTCCTGGGTCTCCAGATCCCCAGGGGGATCAGCAGACGGTTTGGTATGAGTATGGGTGTGTGTAACCCACAGGTGTGGCTAGTAGTATGTGTGTTTGGCATTGCTGACATCCAGGTAGCATTTGTCTAGACACAGTGCCAGGTCTTAGAGGCATCACCTGCATGCTGCTCTCTGGGTGTTCTCTGGGTACTGTTTTCTAGTTGGACAAAGTATGATTAAGAGAAACAAGGAGCAAAACTCCAGCTCTTTTGATGCTGTTGTGCCTAAAACAAAGTGGAAGCCTGACCTAGTCTCACAGCAGGCTTAGCCTGACCTAATTCTCACAGGTGCTGAGCATTCCCAACTCCATGAGAAGCTTAGCAGGGTCCTCTGTCATCGCTGCACTGTGCACCCCTTCTACCTGCATTAAAGAAGAGTTTCACAGGTCATATGTGTGTGCTGAACCCAACCCCACCATTGATAAATAACCATGCTGAAAAGGTCATGTAAAAGCCAAACTTCTCCCCCAAAGACAAAACCAGACACTTGGCTTAAGTAGCTTAAAGGGAAAGCTGAAGAGCAAAAGTGTGTGGCTTTAGCCATGGATCTGTTAAAATCGATTGTTCTTGCCACAGCCACGATTTATAGAGGTAATGTGTAGATTTCAAGGGTCACATCTTAACCTTCCCTGCTGGTTCTGTGTAAACACAGAGAGGCCAGTGTAATTACCCCACTGCCTTCACTACAGCTGCAGCTCAGTGGATCCTTGACTCTGCAAGCCAAGTGGTGCTGCCTTTTGAAACTTGTTTTATCTTTTATGCAAACACTGGAACTAATGCAGCCTTTCAGGGGAGATGCCATTTCAATTGCAAAGGTGGCATCTCATGTACAAAAGTGTCTTGTAAGTATGTATATAAGAACCTCAAGTATTGTATAGGAATGCTGTGTAAATTGTATTATTACATCCTTGCGTGCATGACAGCCCACATCCTAAGCAATATGTGGGATTTGGTCTCTTAGAAATCCTTGTTTATGTCTCCAAGAACTTTGCTCAGTATAGAAGGCAAAATAATTTTGTATACATGTGAAAGTAATATACTTTTTAAAATCTATTTATGTGCAAAGAAGTTCCTTGTATGTTTCTGTCCAGAGTGTCATCAGCTGTTTATGTATATATGATCAAATGCGCATCTTTAATTCTATTTCATGTTTGTAAAGCTGTTTTTCTTGCAATAGACTAAATCCTTAAAAAAAATACTACTTGTTTTGCTGGTTCTGATTTAATCTAGTAAAAGCTAAAACTGATTCAGCTGAGGATGTTTTTGTTATCTAGTATGTAGTAATCCCATTCTGGAAACTACAACATTGTTTATAATAGAGATTAAAATAAAATAGATGGATGTTGTACTTCTTTTTTTTCCTTGGGGAAAGCACAATTCATGGTGCTGCAATAGCTTTGTGTAAGCCTCAGTATTGATTGGCATATCTGTGTGGCAGAGTTGCGTTTGTTTTTATAATGTTGCCACAAAAGACATATCGGAAATCTTTCCATTTGATTGTAACCTTCTTACTGAAGAATTCAGGAGGATTGAGCATGCAAATTAAGTGACTTCCAGGTCACTGTAGAATCAGATGATTAGATTTTTATGCTTCTCTGACCACTTCAGACAGTGCCAAGTGTGCTGTCAATTTTGACCAAGGTTGCATTTTGTATAATCTGTTTTGTACTTAACTCTCAGGATGCCTTAAAAAAGTGAGAAATTATTTATCTTTGAACATGAAGAGAATGGCGAAAGGAACTTTCTGCCTTCTCTGCTATTTTAATTGCAAACAATAGTTTTGCAACAGTTTTAAAATTATGTGCTATACGGCAATTTTAGAACATACTGAGTATTTTTGGTAAACTCTTAATTCTTCTTCCAGAAGTTCCCTCTCAACATTGATTCTTGGCCAGATCACTGAAGGTGAAAGACTGGTGTTTTTCCCTTGTTTTAGCTCCTTTTTGGAGGCATGTGCTCGATTGCCCTGCAGGCTGGACTGCTGAGGAGTTGATCTGCGAGTTGTCAGTTACTGTAGACCTGCTTTTGCTGTAAATACCTGCCCAGTCACTTACACCTTAGTTGTCATTTTCTGAGTTATTTGCAATTATTTACTTTCTCAGTTCTAGTGAGTTTGAATAAAAATGTACTTAATACTTGCATAGTACCTTTCAAGTCTGGGATAATTTTAAATACAGACATTATAACGTGGAACAACTGCTGAAGCGCACACGATGCTGCTTGGGCTTTCCTGAGGACATTAAGGAAAATTTTGGTATAGGTGCCTGTTCTGCCATGGCAGGTGCAGTCATTCTGCAGTCTGCTCAATTCATTAATTGTTTTCAACTCTTCTTTGATAGACACAGTGGCTCCCAGGTAAGAGCCACCATCAGGTAAGAAATGGTGTGGGAGGGAAAACAAGGCCTGCCCGCAGCTAAGATGCTGCTACTCTGCTTTTCTGGGATGCCCGGGGCAGTTGTCAGTAGGATAAATGGGTGTTTCTGTGTGTCAAAGTCAAAGCTAACATGGGAGAGAAGTCAGTTGTGTTTAGAAAGAGAAAGATAGTAATTGGCAAATCCTCCCACCTTTGTGCCAGGGGAGCTGGGCAGGCAGAGCTGCCGTGAGGCGCTGGCTTGCGTGAGGTGGCGGGAGCTGCTGGGAGAGGCTTTTCTGTGAGGAAAAAGTGGAGGGGGCAGAGCTGCCAGACCATTTCAGACTTCTTGATTCCTTCCATAGAAGAAAAGGGGAACTGCGATGAAATAGCAGCTGTTTCAATTTGCACAACTTTGAAGGCTACTGCGACCCGCTGTGTGTGGGCAGGCAGCCGGGCCCAGTCCTTGGGATTGCTGTCAGCAAGCTGGTGAGCTGCTGGCTGCAGCCATGCACTGGTACGTGTTGAGCCCCGGGGAGAAGGGCCCTCTCTCTGTAGGAGCCCTACGCTTCAGCACATGGGCTTTTCCCAGCTCTGCGTGGCAAAGGGCTGTAGGATGCTGATATTTCCTGACACGGGGAGGGGGGAAGTGTGTGCTCTCTGAAGATTACTAATTATGTGTGCTAAATAATGCTGTGAATGGTTCTGGATGTAATGCTTCAAGTAACATTGTTCAATAATGGAGTGCCTCAGTTTGTATACATGGCTCGTTAATTCTCTAGGTCATGTTTTCTATTAAAGGAGAGATTTTTGAAGGGGATCCTATCCCAAGGAGGCAGCTAAGTAGCCAATGGGTTTCTGAGAAAACCAAGGGGCTGTGCCTTTTGCAACACCCACTCCCTGCAGCATGCTCTAGCTCTGAGGTCAGTGAAGCTGTTTAATGTGAGGAAACAAATTATGCTTAAAATTGCACACACTGCATGATGATGGTATCTGATTGAAGTAAAAGAAACGGCTGCTGTGGAAATTGCTTCTAGGGAGTTGCATGCTCTGCAGTGACAGAGTATCTCCTTACCAAGAATTCTGAAGCCCAGGTCCTCTGCAGAGACACCTTGTGGTGGAAACCTTTTTCCTATTAGATATTCTTCAGCTGTTCCTCAAACTTGGGAGCTGATCATGAAGTGAACAGACCTTTTCTGATTTCAGTTAATTGAGTTCAGAACATAAAATCTCCAGAAGAAAAATTAAAAAATAGAATTTATTTTTCTTATCTGTAACGAGGGAAGTTCCAAGTGTAAGTGCATTGTAAAAATGGCTAGTACTTAGCTTAGAAAAATGACGCATCAAGGAACACCATGTGGTTGGAAATTATTTGTGATCATCCAGATGTTTCGGAGCATATTAGAAGTTCAGCCAAAGGTAAATGACTTTAAGACACAACTTGGAAGAAATGCTACAGAAATCATTAGTTCATGTGAAATGACTACAACCTGGATGTTAAATGGATGTAAAGAGTTAAAACAATTTTTTTTTTTTTTTGGTTAAACATGAACCCAGCTGTGCTGAGAGCATTTGAATTGTGGTTTTGCATTTTTAGATGTATGGGGTGGGGGGGGTAAGCTTCACCAAAAAAATTTTATCCTAATAATTGCTTCTCTGCCCATCAGTGTCATGGAATGTCAGATACTGGCAGCACTGGAGATGTTCAAGGCAAGGTGGAAAACTTGGGAATGTTTTTACAAATCACCAGTATCAGGCAGAATTAATCTGACCTAACAGTGCGGAGTGAAATAGTTCAGCTACTAAAAATAGTAAATGAAGTTATCATATGAAGGGTTGCTAGACTGGAGAAATAGACTGGGCCATGAAGGTCTATCTTGAAAGCTAGTACCTCTAGTACCCTAGAGGCTGCCATAAGAACTAAGAACGGCATCAGCTGGAAAGTGGTGAAAACAATTACAATTTAAGAGAGTCCTGGCAGGAGTTTAAGGTGACTGGGAGAAGCTATGGCAAGCTTTGCAAAATTAAATGGTGTTTTTCCAGTCACAAGGATTTCTTCAAAAGTATGAAGAGAACAGTAGACAACAGAGAGCTGCTGTTTAAAAGGTTCTTGTCCTGGTTTCAGCTGAGTTAGAGTTACTTTTCTTCCTAGTAGCTAGCATAGTGCTGTGTTTTGGATTTAGTATGAGAAGAATGCTGATAACACACTGATGTTTTAGTTGTTGCTAAGTAGTGCTTAGGCTAGTCAAGGACTTTCTTTTTCAGCTTCCCATGCTCTGCCAGGTGCACAAGAAGTTGGGAGGGGGCACAGCCCAAGATAGTTGATCCAAATCGACCAAAGGGCTATTCCATACCATATGACGTCATGCTCAGTATATAAACCGAGGGGAGTTAGCCGGGGGGCAGTGATCGCTGCTCGGGGACTGGCTGGGTGTCGGTTGGCGGGTGGTGAGCGGTTGCATCACTTGTTTTCTTTTCCCTGGGNAAATGGGAAAGTCCTTAAAAGGCTAACTTGGGTCCTAAAGACAGTGAAATGTGAGTTGACGAAGTGTGACACAAAGTTGAGGTTAGTTCAGATTTGGCGGATTGTGAAGAATCCCATTAAAGAGTAACATGGATGAGTGGGCAACCCAGTGGCAGACTACCTGTGCCTTACCCCTGCTGAAGCCATGGAAGGGACGGTTTATTGACTGTTGGGATTTTTTTGGGGGGTAGTGGTGGGGGGGCAAAATTTATTTTTACTGAGAACAGGACAATGAAAATGTGGTATTTGCACAGAAATTAGGAACCTAAAACATGTCCAAAACAAAACACAGAATGCCATGGAAACTAATGTCAGCACTCTATCATTCCCAGATGCTGTTAAAATACTTGCATGTTCCTAACCAAAGATTATCATAACTGAGGATTATGTAGCTCTGATGGTGAGGCTATGCCAAAGTATGTAATGTGCGTGTTGCACACCAGAATGAGGAAGAGCAATAGATCTAAGCGTTGGCATTAGCCTATGAAAAGCATGTATTGCACAGAGGGAAAACAGCAGGAGCCCAGCTCCCTCTTCAGTGAGTGACACCCTATGGTGTGATCTGAAAGTCATGCTGAAGGAGAGAGTGCTTAGAAAGGAAAAAAATGAAGGTATTGGTGAGACTCATCGCACCAGGCTCTTATGGAATCAAATAGATTAATATGATATCATAGTGTTTTAATGCTTTTCATTTATGGTATGAGATAGTTTATGGGAGCGCTAAACAGACTCTGCTTTAAGAAAACATCATCAGGTAAAGTATAAGAGGGTCCTGCTCCTCTCCAACATCAGGTGCTGGCTGCCTTCACATTCAGGATGGAGCTGGGCTACCACACCAGGAACAGTGGGCACCTCCTCCAGTGTGAAAATCCCTGACATTTGCAAGTCAAAGATCACCTCACTCACTTTTTCAGTAGTTGGCATGCTCTGGAAGTGTGAGACACATTAATGGCAAGTAAAGCACAGTTTGTGTTTGGGAATATGCTGCTAAGGAAGAACATGAGAGTTTGAGAAGGATATTCCAGCTGGAGAAGCACAACTCCCCAGTGGACTGCTGAGGCATCTCTAGAGACTTGCATTGGAGGGAAGAGGGAATTTTCTGCAAGAAGTAAGTGGGAAAGTATGTCTGTGAAGGACCAAAGTGAGCTTTTTGTAGTGCTTCTAGTCTGATTGTTTTACCATTTGGCAGGGTATTTTGAAGGTTATGGGATGTGGAAGTCTGTGTTCCCTCACTGCTTTAAATATCTCTGACCAAAATTATCCCATTGTTGTTAAACCCATGGAAAATCCTTCCCTGCACCTTTGCAAGAGGATTTTTTTTCTCTAGTTATCCAAAATTTGGAATTTGCATGTGCATGCACTGTGAGCCCATGAAATACCTAATCCATACGTGTGTGTGTTTCAGAGCCGCTGGTTACCTGGAGATGTTCAGCTGCAGCATCTCAGCCTTCTACAGAGATGGAAAACTCCCAATCAGTTTGAGAGTGCTCCTGTAGGATCCTTTTGGCTATTTATGAGTGAAAGTAGAAGCAATACTGAGAATCAGGGAAATGACTGTGACGTGAAAATCTTGGGAACTGTTTTTAGAACTGCAATCCTCTGAACAAGGATTGCTTGCTCATAGCAGTGCAAAAGTCTGTCAGAGTTCAAGGAGCACCTGGACAACCCTCTTCGTCATATGGTTTAGTGTTAGGTAGTCCTGCAAGGAGCAGGGAGTTGGACTTGATGATCCTTATGGGTCCTTTCCAACCCAAGATATTCTATGGTTCTGTGAAAAGGTAAATGGAGAAAACAGGCAGGCACAAGCTGTGTGGGATAGACCTTGTATCGATTTAGTTGGGATTTAACTAAAATTAAGCTAAGGTTGGTAACCTTCCATTTCCTCAGTCTCTTGAGCTTGCTCACAGCTTTTTTGGTACAAAAGTAAATTAGGCAAAGGGGTAGAAAACTTTAGAGAGCTGTATTAACAGCATTGTGTAAACAGAAAACTGTACAGCTTATGTACTCCATTTCCATTAGACCTCCCAGCTGTCTGGTAAAGTTGTTCCTTCTCCACGTAGGCTAGTTTTAGATCAGTTAGGGCCCAAAAGGTTTAAATCAGCATCCAATGAGGGCACCAGTATGTATGCTCCAGAATGCAGCTTTG
This sequence comes from Balaeniceps rex, assembly GCA_013401315.1. Lineage (NCBI taxonomy): Eukaryota > Metazoa > Chordata > Aves > Pelecaniformes > Balaenicipitidae > Balaeniceps > Balaeniceps rex. Next base: position 19,960 of record VYZW01015476.1, read on the forward strand.
GTACCTTCATTGACACAAGGATCTCTCTGCTGTTCCTACTTCTCTTGCTTATATTTCCACATAGTAGTATCTTGCTCCTGGATAGCTGAGGCTTAAAGAAGGTGGGTGATGTATGTTTGATGGGGAACAGTATATTTTTAATGTTTTGGTATGCTCTTAAAACCACTTCTTCCAAGAACAACCACATGGTGTGTTAGCACAAAACTCTTTGCATGAAATGTGCAAACAAAGGAGCCTTCTTGCTAGATACTGTCCTATAGCTCAGATAGTGCAACCAGCTACCACAGTCTGGCCAAGTCCACCTTATCTCCAGCAACTTTCCTTCCTTCGTGACTTCTCCTCTTTGGCACTAGAGACCTTCCCGTTCTTCAACCCAGAGTGTTATCTTTAACTATTTCCTACCCCTGAGTTCACTTTTTGTACCCCATTTCCCTCCAGATCTAGTTCCAGCTTTCTCTACTCTTTCCATGCCCACTTCCATTGCTAAAGGTTTTAGTCATCTATCAGCCAGCTCTCACATTTTTGCCATTTTTTCTTGCTGATGTCATCTCTTTGTACCTTTCTGCCCTTGCCAGACTCTGTTACACAGTCACATTTTCAAGTCTTGAGGTCAGTTTGTAGTCCTCATCTCAGTATCTGTTCTCGGTGCTTTCTGATGCTTCCTTAGCTCTTCATCCACTGTTGTCTCAAACATTCCCCGCGCCCCCTTGCCTCATCCTTGCTCATCCTGCTCCATCATTTTGCCCAAATACACCAGTGCCATCAGTTCAAGGCTCCTTTCCTCCCTCACATCCCTCCATAGTGTACGCTGTGGTCATCACCTTCTCATCATGTCTCTTCCCGACATCCTCCTTTAGCTCATTTGTATTGTTGCTCTGTGTTCATGTCAAGTGATGGCCAAGCCTTGAGGCAGAAAATACACCTTGCGCTATAAACCACTGCGCGTATTTGTGGTGCAGAAGATGCACATTTGCATGAAGTCTAGAACCAGTCTTGCTTTCAAATTTCAAAATCTACTTATTATTTATTGAGATGTCTTTCAAACATTTATTCATCACAATAAATACAGAATTCTACTATCAGTAGCAGAATTTTAATGCAAGATCTTATAGGAATTTCTACGCTTGTTTGTTAGATACCTGCTGGTCCTAAAACATTTTTCATGGTTAAAGTTCTGTGAGAATTTGTTAGACCTTAAAAATACTAATAGGATGATAGATGTGTTTAAGGTCTGTATCACTTTTTGCGTATTGAGGCAATATTGTTTCTATTTAGTCTTAAGTATTTTTAACAATATGAGTTTCCACATTGTTTTTGTTGTTTTAGAATTTCCTTCCTTGCTTATTCTGGCTTATTCAATTGAAAAAAAACTTGAATTCCTGAAACCCAGTCCTATTACCCACATGCAGGTCCCATGAACACAGATCCTTTTCCTTGTTTATTTAACCAGCCATATCAATGGTAACAGAGTCCCATTTGGCAGATCCTGAATTCTCTTCACTCTCCCATCCTGTCCTATATGAACACGAGCTTGTTTTCTTCTTATGTAATCAGGAAAATGAATGAAAACAGATACTAACAAGACTTTATTGGATCAAATTTCACCCATCTAAAGTTTTGTAACCAAAATCAAAAGAAATGTTCCCTTCATGTGTTAAACTCTAACAGGTTATATCTGTTTAACAGTGTTTATCAGAAAAAGGAGAGTATACTTACAAAAGAATCTAAAACTGAAAGTGAGAAGAAAAGCAAAAAGTGAACTAACTCAGTAACCCCAGTCTATTGTTTTTAGCACAATGTCTTTGTAGCAATGTTTTACAGGAAATGCCGGTATCTGGAGATCTATGTGCATTCATACTTTGACTGGCTGTCTACTGCAGTTACTGAAGACCAAGGACTTTTTTGCCCTTGAAATATTGGTTCAAGGGCATTTAGGCCCCGTCTTCCCCATTGCATCAGGGCACTGGTGTGTGGACCACCTTACGACCACAGTTCTTCTTAAACTAAAATTCCCAGAACCATGCTAACAGTGGGAAGAGCAACAGCACAGGAGTTCAAGTCCACATGGCTATCCATCTTGAAGAACTCCACTGACCTGTGACCAACCTTCTTTTCCATATCTGAACTGAAGTTCATGCATGCATTCATAGTGGGTCCAGCTGGTTACTCCCAACACATCCACAATCATCCGTGGGTCCTTCACACAACCAGTAGTTGCAAGCCCACACATCAAAGCCAGTGCCTCCTTAGTGGCATGATAGCTGGGAAAAGAATTAATTCAGTCTGTTGTTCTGCAGATAGCAAGAACAGAGATATTCTAGCCTGGACTCGGGACTAGCTGTGATGACAACAAATGATTTTACTGCCCCTGCCTCCTAGATTTTGACAAAACTTTTTATTCATTCTGATAGTCTTTGCATAGAAATTCCTGCATTCTCAACTTTCTTTGTGTCTGTGACTTTGTGTTGTTCAGTACTGTGACTAGAAACAGGCAGAGCTTCTGGACAGCTGTGTAATATTCATATCACCTCACTCTTCACTCTATGAGAGTGAGGCCTTTCTCCCTTTATAGGCAAAGCGGAGAACCAGGTACCTGCAGCCGTACCACAGGGGCTCACTCTAGGACAAGCTGACTCACCCTCTACAGGTCCTTAATCCTCTGCAGATGATGACTGCACATGTAGACACTGTATGGTATTAGTAGGGCCCTAAGTTCAGCCACATGAAGCCCATTTCTAGTGTGTGAAATGAAGTCTCTGTGTTGGGTGTTTGTAGTCTAGGTGCAAAAGATGGTTAAATTACATTCTCAGTGTAAATGAAACATGTTCCCTGCATCTAGAAGAAACTAGAGAGGTATACGCTATCTGGCAAAAAAAACCTTGTGGGGATGGCTTGCTGTCCGCATCTAGTTTACTGAGTCTTTGCCACCCTTCCAGGTTCCTACCTCTGCTGAAGTGGGCAGAAGTAGAAAATTATGAGCACTCCTGAATTTACATGTTGAAGGACCTTGGGAAACAGCAGCATGGCGAGGACAGAGAGAGAATTTCCTGCTGGTTAGGAGGTGTGAACACATTCCAGTGACAAGCTGAGATGATTTCAGCCTGTGTCACCATGCTGAGCTTTAATTTGTGACAGAAGATCCCCAGTTTTTTCGAGTTCCCAAAGGTGTTGCCAATCTTTTTTCTACCTTCCAGAAAGTAGCTGCTGGAAGTGCCAACTGAGAGCCAGTATAGTAACTTGTGAGCCAGGAGAGATTTTATACCTGCTGAAGGATGCTCTCACAAGGAGGATCCCTGGAAAGGGATAAAATTGAATTATGAAAGCATCAGTACCCCAAGCTACATTACCTGGCCCCAAATTGTGTTTTTAGTCCTGCAGAACCTGGCTGATACCCATCCAGAGTTGTGCTAGCCAATGTGAGATAGAGCTGAGGCACTAACCCACCAAGTCAGCCGAAAGATACTGCTCACTGGCAGTGGAGGCTGTGAAAGGGGTCCCATGCATGTTCTGACCCCGTCTGTTCCTCTGTGGGGCATGACGGTGAATGGGATAAAAGTCTGGTCAACTGACATTACTAGCAGAAGTTGAAGTCTTTGAAGTAGTTAAGGATAGAGTACATTTTCAGATATTCACCATTTGAAGAATGGAAGCTCCCATCGCACGTGGGAGGCCTCAGGAGGATTAATCAGGCTGCTGCTTGAAGGTGACCCCAGCCACAGGGGCATTTCTCCAGGACAGTGCTTTTCATTGGTGCTGGCTTTGTCAAAGCCCTGTCATGCTGCCGGCAGAGCACTGTTGCACATGGCGCTCTGCTTAGCGAGTGCTTTGGCTCTTCTCCTTTCTTTTGTTTCTTGGGGATATGAGCTTGTTGTTTTTCTGTTGACTTGGAAGATGGAGCTGAGCTGTAGGTCTTGTGCTGAGTCTGGGGGAATGGGAGCCCTGCAGGCTTTGAAGGGAAGCTGGGAAATCCCATGAAGTCAGACACTGAGAGGGAGGAGAGTGGGTCTAGCCTGACAGCTGGCCAGCACAGCGGCAAGGGAAGAGACCTCAAGTTTCTTCTGGAGATAGAGGCGTAGCCTGGGTGACTGAGCTTTTTTCTGAGATGTGTATTAGGCAACACCATTTTCCACTGACACACTTGAAGCCAAGCAGACCACTTGGGGCACATTCTGGGCATAAATTCTAGTACATTGGTCCGTGCATCTTTCCAAAGCACCTGGAGCGCAGATCTGAGGACTGCGCATGTGCCCTGCAGCGTGAAAACTGAGAACTTGTGGAAAAGGTTAAAAATAACATATGGTGCAGTGCAGACTGGGGCAAGAACAGAAACAAGAGAAAATAGGAGGAGGAGAGATAGATGAAGCAAGGTGCCTGGGCTGCAGTGAAATCTGCAGCAGTGTTCCCTCTTGCACTGGCAGCTGAAACAAGTGAAGCCTTGTGCTGCATAGCTACCCCTCAGTGCAGTGTAAGAGCTGGACCTGCAAGGACTCCAAAGATGGAACCAGGACAGAAGGAAGAGCAGTAGCAAGTCCTTGTTTCTCAGCTACACAAAATGGGAATGTGCATGTGGATTGTCACAGAATCACAGAATCATTTGGTTGGAAAAGTCCTTTAAGATCATCAAGTCCAACCGTACCTGTCCACTACTAAACCATGTCCCTAAGCACCTCGTCTACCCGTCTTTTAAATACCTCCAGGGATGGGGACTCCACCACTTCCCTGCGCAGCCTGTTCCAATACTTGACAACCCTCTCCATGAAGAAGTTTTTCCTAATATCTAATCTAAACCTCCCCTGGCACAACTTGAGGCCATTGCCTCTCGTCCTATCACTTGCTACTTCGGAGAAGAGACCAGCACCCACCTGGCTACAACCTCCTTTCCAGGTAGTTGTAGAGGGCGATAACGTCTCCCCTCAGCCTCCTCTTCTGCAGGCTAAACAACCCCAGGTCCCTCAGCCGCTCCTCATAAGACTTGTGCTCCAGACCCTTCACCAGCTTTGTTGCCCTTCTCTGGACACACTCCAGCAACTCAATGTCCTTCTTGTACTGTGGGGCCCAAAACTGAACACAGTA